>CM061143.1:5940959-6068459 GCA_030710495.1 Labroides dimidiatus
AGATAGATAGATAGATAGATAGATAGATAGATAGATATAAAGCATGTTCTGCTTAATTCCCTGTCATGTGTGTTCTTTATAAAAGCTACTTGGCTTTCATTTACCATCAGCAACCCCCCGGGTACCATGTCAAAGTGAGGATGAAACCAAAATAAAGTTATCAAGAAATGGCCACAACGCGAAACTGTTCATCTAACGTATTTACCACAGACAATATCCAAGGTTTCTCTTTTTTTTTTACAAGCTGCAACGGTGCAAAAAAAAAAAAAAAAAAGGTAGAGAAAAAAAGAAAGAAGAAGATGAATTTATATTGTAATTCAAAGATACTGCTTCAGACGGGTAATCCTGTAAAGACAAATAAAAACAAACCCCAGTATGAGACTGCTGTTTGTTCAAATCTTGTTATCCATCTCCAGAGATGCTTTGATTTCATGGCAGATGGGAGAGGTGAGAGGCAGCAGCATAGTGCACAATGATCATTACACGAGGCGAACTGTGTGTGTGAGAGTGTGTGTGTGAGTGTGTGTGTGTCTCTAAGACTGAAGCAACTGCTAGTCATTCAGTGTGTTAGCTATGGCAGGTGGCTGGCAGGGAAGTCGGCTCCATGATGAATCTCGCTCCTGCTGCGTTTATCGATCTTTTATCTTTTGGAAAGTAACAGACAGGCTTTTTGTTTTTATGCATGTGTAAATGCTGATGTGGTCCAAGACTTAACGCTGACACCGATTGATTGATGGTGTGCATCTAAGAAGCGCATATTGATGCGTCCTTTTTAACTATCCGCGCTGCTGCGGCTGCTGCGACGCGTCTCCTCCACCAGAGGACGGATCAAACAGAAACGGCAATAATCAGGCGTCTTTGCTGAAAAGCTGACCCTCGGCCTAAACTGTGACATAAATAAAGCATCTTCATTAGCTGGTGTTATACCATGTTTTCTTTGTTGTAACTGTGCTTTAATTACTCGCCTCTTGTTGAGATGAAAAAAGCCAAGCCTGAGTCGCTCCTCTGATATTTCTATTCAAACTAATAAGTTCCCATAAGTCCTGTTTCAAAAGCTTCCCTTCCTATCTAATACCAGCTGAAAATAAAACTGAAAAAAAAAAGGAAAAATTAAACCCACTGACATGAAAACCGGTAAAGAAATTCTGCACGACGCGGCCGCCTCCTCGGATGCAGCAGTAAGCTAACCGAGGGGATCTTTGAGGAAGCAAAGGGACTTTTAATGAACAGACCCTTTATTGATCTGTGGACAAAACAGTCGTTAATTATGTGCGGGTGGGCATTTAATTGAGGGAGCGAAACGAGGTCCCTGCTTGCTAAGCTAATGCCTGAGCCAGAAAGAGGAGAGTTTGATTGAGTCCTGTGCCACTGGGCTAAAGGATGACACATAACAGTCACTGAGCCAAAGTCCCTGGATCTTTCTGTCTCCCCCCTCCCGCTTTTGTCTCTTCCTTCCTCTCTTTTTTTTCTTTTTTGTCTCTTTTTCTCCTCCTTTGTCATTTGCTAAGTGACACTCGCTGCGTTACTCCTCTCTCTTTTTGTTTCCAAATTTGGAGGAAATGCCCTCAATCTCCTAATTTTCCCCCCCTAACTCTGTGAGCTCTTTTGTCATCTGTTCCCCGCAGTGTGTCTCACGCATCTTTGATTTTCTGACTTGAATAAATGGCGGCAGCCAGGATGCGTCTAAAGCGATAGACAATACGGAAGAGGAGGATATTAACTCAATATGCTGAGTGTTAGGTGTATCAGAGCAGAGGAATCTCTCGTCTGTGCAGTCGAGTGTATCTCTTTGATTTTTAGTTGTCAGTCATCATCATCAGACAGGCGACTGTCTTACTACTCTGCTCAGTGAGCCCTGTGTAAAAGCGCGGATCTCCATCGATGCTGTCTCTCACATTGTCTTTGTGAACCTCCGGAAACTCATGGTCGTTTAAAACGCGTTAATAATTTATCGGTGAGACATTTTCTTTCAAGAGCTGAGGAATAAAATCTTCATGTAGTGTTCAACAGGCCCTCACACTTTGCAATATCTGCATTAGAGCCCGACTGATACAGGAATTTTGGCGGATAACTGATAAAACAGACGATATATATGAAATAAAAACATTGATATAGACGGGATTTATACTGTGGATGTACCCAGCCGCTCGCCCTAAAGCCTTAAATACTCCGGCTGCATCTGCATCGCAGCTCCGCTCCACAGCGGCGTGTTCAGTCCAACAAGCCGCAGGACTGACAGACAGCTGGAGTCGTGAGACCGAGGAATTGTCGCGCTTTCCTCTCCTTAAATAAACCTCTCTATTTTCATGTTGTGCTGTTAAACCTCAAACCTGTTGACTCCTGGCGTGTCTTCGCTCACTGTGTCGTTTTCTTGCATTGGTAAAGCTAAATAGGATGTAGTTTTGACACAGTTTGTTTTATTTTGAAAGTCTCAGGCTCTTCTTAAGTAGTTTCCTTACACTACTTCCTGTCCTGCTCGATCTTCTCTACTCTGAATTGACGCGTCAGAGCTCCGGCAAAAAAAAGATGGCTGCAGATTAGCTGCAACCTGTCAGACCAGCTACGCAGCTGAACCGCAACGGAACGGATCCAGTGTAGGTTGACACATTGATTTGAATGGAAATCTATCTGATCTGGTGAATTTCAGCCGAAAGACAGCTGGGATAGGCTCAAGCCACCCGCAGCCCTGAACAGGATAAGCAGGATAAATTTTCTGGATCCCCAAAAAATGACCGAGGTAACAAAATGTCCACGCAGCTAAAAAAAGAAGTTAATACTTTGATTACATATTGACCAAATGTGATTAATTGGTTTGTTTAGCAAAAACAAGATGCTGTTTTGCCGAGGTGCCAGGCTGCTGTTGTGGCTGTCTACAGTTCTTCCACAGTCTGCTGAGTGACTTGTGTCTTTAGACTTCGACTGTTGTTGTGGTCCACCAAACGAGAGTCGACAGCACACTGAGCTGTTTGGCATCGGCAGAGAAGATTCGGCAAACTTTTCAGGGGCACGACCCACAGACTCAAATACAAGTTCCTTACAAATGTGGCTCCATTTAGGCCCCGTTTATACGACAACGGTATTAGGATGAAACGCAAAGGTTTTGTTGCGTTTTGGCCTCTCGTTTACCCAACCTAAAACACAACTTTTTTAAAACACCCTCCAGAGTGGAATTTTTCTGATACACTGCAGCCTCCATTGCCGTCCTAATTCGTCTTTTTTTTTCAAGTTTTTCAGTACAAACGCTGACGTCACGCTCCGTTTTGCACGTGCGCAGTCCACTTTCGTTGTGGGAACTTTTGCCTCCTTTTTGGCAGCAGACTACCAAAAGACTCTACAGTTATATTGCCACCTACAAGCCTGGTATGCATACTACAGCATTTTCAGTGAATGCAGATTTTTTTTTTTTTCTCTGCAATTTTTGCGTAAACGGGGTCTTAGACGAGAAATAAACAAGCTTTCCAACCGTTTTTTTTTTGTTTGTTTGTTTTTTGTTATAACAAAGACTTCATCAACCAAGTACAAACTGTTTGGTTATTAAATATAACAGCTTGTGAAGGGGGGGTGAGAAAAATAAGATGACTCTAAATGAATCTAAAAGACACGATTTCCTTTCTAGTTCTCACACGTCGCTTTAAGAGTCTTTTTATTGGTCTGTACATGATACATGCTGTATGTGTACAAAATCTCATACATGGAAGTGACGCCCCCTCCTGAGGCTCGTTACTGAATTATGAAGGGAGCTGTTTTTCCCACACCCATGAACGAAACTCATACATCCTCTAAATGTCACCTCTCTTGATGCCTGCGTGGGGTTTCTCGAGTCTTGGAGCACATTTAGAACCCTGGTTCTTCAGGGTTGTTTGCACTGGTCAGTTGTCAGGCTCAGTAAATAGCTTAAAGGCACGTTGTTGAAAACACATATTTATGATGAGTGGGGCTGGTAGAATTGTATTCCCTTATATTAGATTCTATAAATCAAATCACAATGACATGATGTCATTTGTGTCTGTTGGACAGGCACAGGTCACAAGTCCAAGTGTGTCATTTCCCCTAAATCATGATTTAACTCTGTCACTCTGCCTCACAGTTCAACAGATGAACGGTGGTGTTTAACTGCACAACTTGCTCAAGGTGTAATCCCTACAGGGGATGAGTTGCGTTGCCTGCGCGTGAGCGTCTAAGCTCAGCATGAGTTAGACTCTCATTAAAGGAGGCTTATTTATCTCTACACCTCCTAAAGAATCAAGGCTGGCGTCTTCAAGTCTTTGGGCTGGCAGCAATTACCATACCTATCAAGTCGCTTTTATAACGCCTGTTCTGTGTCATGAGAAAGATGTGCCAAGCTATTACTCAAGCTGCCGGCGCTTTTTCTCAAGGTGTAAGCGCCGCATGTGCTCTCAAAATGGATTTATGTAGAGGGATCAGTTTCTGTGCCTGGAAATAAGAAAAAAAAAAAGCAGTTTAGAAGTTAAAAATATAGCTTCGCTATCTGTGCCTGTCTGGAGAGAAGGGAATAACAGCTTGTAGTTGTAAGTTGTTGAAGCCTCTTGTGTTTGGCATTTTAACAGCAGCTATACTTTGTGCTTGTCAACAACAAGTTTAGAATATGTTGTACTAAACATTAAAAAGGCCTTCAGCGATACCGGCAATAAGTTGCTTTTGACAGATTTGCAGAAGAAAGAGGAGTGTGTTACCTGTGTTATTCCCCTCTGTTGGGTGAATGTGGCAGGAGAAAATCTGCAGTGTATTTAAAAAATGTATACCAAAAATAAGAGGAAAACCTCAACACAGATGCCTTCATTTCATTCTGAACTTTTTAAGCTAAATGTAAGATATTAAATTTAAAGCCGGGGCGGAGAATCCGCAAATGTACAACCCCAATTCCACTGAAGTTGGGATGATGTGTAAAACGTAAATAAAAACAGAATACAATGATTTGCAAATCCTGTTTAACCTAAATTCAACTGAATACACTACAAAGACAAGATATTTATTGTTCACATGCCTACAACACGTTCAAAAAAAGCTGGGACAGGGCCAACAAAAGACTGAGAAAGTTGAGGAATGCTCAAAAAACACCTGTTTGGAACATTCCACAGGTGAACAGGTTCATTGGAAACAGGTGAGTGTCATGATTGGGCAAAAAGGAGCCTCCCTGAAAGGCTCAGTTGTTCACAAGCAAGGATGGGGCAAGGTTCACCACTTTGTGAACAACTGTGTGAGCAAATAGTCCAACAGTTTAAGAACAATGTTTCTCAGTGTACAGTTGCAAAGCATTGATGGATTTGATCATCTACAGTCCATAATATCATCAAAAGATTCAGAGAATCTGGAGAAATCTCTGCACATAAGCAGCAAGGCTGAAAACCAACATTGTATGCACGTGACCTTTGACCCCTCAGGCAGCACTGCATTAAAAACAAACATCATTGTGTAAAGGATATTACCACATGGGCTCAGGAAGACTTCAGAAAACCATTGTCAGTTAACACAGTTCATCACTACATCTACAAGTGCAAGTTCAAACTCTACCATGCAAAGACAAAGACATATATCAACAACACCCAGAAACACCGCCGACTCCTCTGGACCCGAGCTCATCTGAAATGGACTGATGCAAAGTGGAAAAGTGTGCTGTGGTCTGACGAGTCTACATTTCAAATTGTTTTTGGAAATCATGGACGTGGTGTCCTCCAGGCCAAAGAGGAAAAGGACAATCTGGATTGTTATCAGGTCAAAGTGTAAAAGCCAGCATCTGTGATGGTATGGGGGTGTGTTAGTGCCCATGGCATGGCTAACTTGACCATCTGTGAATGCTCCATTAATGCTGAAAGGTACATACAGGTTTTGGAGCAACATATGCTGCCATCCAAGCCACGTCTTTTTCAGGGACGTCCCTGCTTATTTCAGCAAGACAATGCCAAGACACATTCTGCACGTGTTACAACAGCGTGGCTTCATAGTAAAAGAGTGCGGGTACTAGACTGGCCTGCCTGCAGTCCAGACCTGTCTCCCACTGAAAACATTGTTGAGCAGCTGAAGTTGTCCATCAAGCAAGAATGGTAAAGAATTCCACCTCCAAAGGTTAAAAAGGATTTGCAAATCAATGAATTCTGTTTTTATTCAAGTTTTACACAACGTCGCAACTTCATTGGAATCGGAAGTAGTAGGTTTAAATGCTGAAATCCCCCTCAGAGATACAAACACACTACTGGTGAAGAGGTGTGAAAGACTGGGCTAAATAACACTGAGTTCACTGACAGTTCAAGCAGCAATGTGGGTTAGACGGTAGAGTCTTAATTACACTTTAGACCTGGCTTATTTTATTACAAGCTGCAACATCCAAAGATATGTTCTTACTTAGTTATTTTTCAGTGATTAACTCATCATTTTTCGTTCGGGTGTGCAGAGAATTTCAACAAACATTGCCTCTGTAATAAGTTGCCAGCTCAGGTTTTTACCATCTCTAACTTTTTAAAACCGTAATGTACAGTTTTTATCACCTCGGTCCAGCCAATTAAAATTAATTTTGTGGAAAAAAAAAAAAAAAAAACCCAGCTCTGTTTGTGATAAATCTCAGTGCCAGCTAACTTCATCTGCTCTCTTCCCTTCCCCTGTGACGAGAGCGTGGGATAAGTGTCAAAAACACATCATATCACTTATTCTCAAACGAAAAGTTTTACTCCACGCTGAGAGCTGTTGTGGGAGGCTTCATAAATAACTCAATGCATACTAGTAGGAGTATTTTTAGTGCTCGTTTAAGTTCCATCGCAATTCCTGGGTGTGAGGATGGAGTGCTTGATAAACACGAGCGCCGCTCGTATATGATGAAACACAAAGCAAGTCTTCTGGCCCAGGCTATCCCACCGAAATTAAGCTTGTGAGAAGATAAATCTTTTTATTAGCCTTGGTTGAGCTATATCTCTTTAATAATGCAAACAGAGCTCCAAATGTTCACCTAGTGTCAGGGTCTGGCTGCAGAAAATTCCTCTGCTGATAGTTTTGTGTGACTAGCTGTAATATTCCACTGCTGTTTGGAGGACCATTACTGTCATAGTAAGCCAACGGGGTGTCATTATACGGCCGGCAGCTGTAACTATTTGTTGTTTTTTTTCCCCTATGTTAACTCAGCCTCACAGCTGTGTCTGTATGCGCATGAAGAGAAATGTGTGTACGTGGAGATATACGTGTGTGTGTTTGCAATGTGTCTGCTCGTATGCATTAAATGTGCCCCTGTGTGTGTGTGTGTGTGTGTGTTTGTGTGTATGCATGTAATCTACAATGCTCTTTTCTCCGGGGGTCCATAACACCCCCCCCTCCCATTGCTCTATGATGAATGTGTCATACTGCAGTGCATGTGTGGTCTTAAAATGAAACAGTGGACCAGCCCCTGCGGGAGCAGCACATGCTGTTTTCAGACACATCATTATGGCTATGGATCTATTGATTGTTTGTGTCTAAATGTCCGCTCTTTTTTTCTTTTCCTTTAGCTGCACCTTCGATTTGAATTGAGTATTACTGAGTAACTGATTACTGAGTATTAATGAGTGTTGAGTATTATATAAAAGTCTTTAAAAATAGTCAAAATGACCATTTGTTTGCCTTTCAAGCCTCCTTTAGAAACTTGTTTTTTTTTAACTCACTCACTAAACATGAGGGAAATTCTGGAAGTTCATACTAGATGTGAAAATTTTGCAAACTGATCAGAGAAATAGCACAAGATCTTCATGAGACTGGCTGAAAATGATGAGGTCATCCCGTGAGGATCTCCTAACTGGTTCATAACAAAGACCGGCCAATCAGAGGAGAGGGGGTCTATGGAGCTGAGAATCTTTGGCCCCGTTTATACAAGAATAGTATCAGGGTGAAACGCAAAGTTTTGTTGCATTTCGGCCTCTCGTTTATACGGAAACGCCGTTTCAGCCGACCATAAACGCAACTTTTTTAAAACGCCCTCCAGAGTGGAATTTTTCTGAAACGCTGCAGCCTCCATTGCCGTACAAACGGCAAGCTGGCGTTTTCAGTGAAAATGCTGACGACATGCTCCGTTTTGCGCGTGCGCATTCCACTTTCGTTGCGGGGAACTTTTGCAAACCAGACAACAACAACGGTTAAATGGTGGACTTACCTTGTTGTGCTTGCGCTGCTGAATCTGCTGACTGCCTTTCAATAAAACGTTTATCTGTTGCTCCACTTCTGCACTCAGATAAGATGCATTATATATATATATATATATATATATATATATACACACACACTATATATATATATATATATATATATATATATATATATATATATATATATATATATATATAAAAGACAGACAAAAAAAGACAGAAAAATAATGTCACAACTACCACAGGATATGCAGATAAAAAAAAAAATCTCTGTCTGCTTCACTTCGCATCAACCGCCCCAATGCATACACATACACACACACACAGAGGGAGAGAGAGAGAGAGAGAGAGAAGAGCAGAGGAGAAATGTAAATCACAACCATGAGGCAGAAATGACATCCTGTCATTTAAACAAGATTAAAAACATGGCGCTTCTCAGTCTGTTAAATAAAATGAGGTACAGACCTGATCCATAAGAGAGATAATGTGTTGCTGCTTCAATTCAAGTTTGGAATGAAGAAACACTACAGACAACTGGCTTGGCCGCTTTTCTTTTTACGAATGGCTGTTTTTCCGTGCTGATAGTTGGTCTCAGTAACTCCGCCCTCTAGCGTTTTTGGTTCTTTTCTCGGGCCAAGCAAGGAAGTGGGGCCAGCTAAGCACCAGCTTCTCGAACCTCAGGCTGATTTTCTTGGTGGAAACAGAAAAAACTGGAGCTATTACATCACTGTGGAAAAAGGGGTGTCAGAGTCAGTTTCTGGCTCTGATGGCTCAAACAGGTGGGGCTGGGTCCGTCGAATGATGCTGCTAGCGCTAGCTTCCATTGTTACTGTAGGTTATGTCCTTGTTCAGTACAAGAGGCGGCTCCCTTGCCGTGTGTGGGCGTGGTTCCAGCGCCTCTAACTGACACTTCTACAGCAGAAAGAAGTGCTTATTTTTCCTTGATTTTAAAACCTAATTTTATATACTTAGCATTTTTTTTATTTTTTTAATCTTTCAAATTTGGCTCAGTGGTCAGTGACACATTTTTCTTGGATTGAGGATCCAATCAGAATCAAGTCTTTAACAGGTTGATCATTTTAATAGTCAGGTTTATGTTTATAACACGGTCAGATGGTACGATTAAGCCATAGCTATACGTTTTCATGTACTTGTGCTCGCTCTGAGGTTAGATGCAGTCAGTTTCTCTCAGCCCTGGATTGCAGAGTCAGCCCACACACTCTCCTAACATTTTGACTGAACACCTTCAGGGCCTCACTGTCTCCTCACAACACTGCTGCTGGAATGGATCAGACATTTTGTATTTCTTGATACTGCAGGTGTCTCTATCAATTTCTTAACAAAGAATTCACAGGAACATAAATCTGTAGGTCTAGGCTGGATACGGAAGGCTGCGTTTGTTGCTTCCTCGGTGTGTCGACTTTGCAGCAAGAATACGTGACTAATTTCTCTTTGATGCGAAACTCTGCCTCTCTTTCTTTTATGCAGGTACACCCCTCCCTTCTCGCTTGAAAATAGAAACCTGGAACCTTACAAGAGGTTTTCAATTTCCAGCAGCGCGCTCTGCTAACAACTCTGGCCTACCAGGATATATAAGGCCAATACTGTTCACAGGAACGCAGCGAAACAATGCGGAGCAGACGTCCCATAAGACCAGCAGAAAATGCATAGGCTTGTCTCCTTGCGTTAAATCAACATCACGCTCTGTTTAAAAATAATTTCTCCTGAAGCTTTTCCTCCCACTGTTTGCATCTTTTACCGTGTGTGAAATGTGTTTTCTCCACGAAGGATCAGATGTGCCCTAATGCTTCATTTTGGCGAGGCGGCACGGCAGACTTGGAGGACACTGATTGCTTGTGTCCTCCACTCTAATGGTCTTGTTAATTCCCCAATGAGGCTGATTGCCACATTCAGATGTGCGGAGGGGGGTTAGAGAGAGAAACTGTTAGCGCTGCAGTGACGAGCTCCTGCGGCAGGCTGCCATTAATTCAGCAGCTGAGTTCTTTCACCTCTCGTCTTAGCCTCACCCCCTCTCCCCCCTCCTTTCTGTCCCTCACCCGCTCCACATAGTGCTTTAGGAATTAAATTAGAGCTTGCGAGATCTTCAGACATGCTTATTACCGGGCTGGCATTGTTGTAATGTGTCTGACCTTGACCTGTGAAGG
This sequence comes from Labroides dimidiatus, assembly GCA_030710495.1. Classification (NCBI taxonomy): domain Eukaryota; kingdom Metazoa; phylum Chordata; class Actinopteri; order Labriformes; family Labridae; genus Labroides; species Labroides dimidiatus. The sequence goes on from CM061143.1 coordinate 5,951,245, forward strand.
ATTAATCCAAGCAGACAGGGCTGAGCAGGCGCCCCGGCTGATTCCCATGCAGAGCACAGGCACCAGTTGTGTTTACCAATCTGAGATGGAAGAGGAGAACAAACAAGAAGTACCAGCTCCTCACTCAGAGTGCAGTGGGGACTGGACTTACTATGTCACAGCAGACAGGGAGTGAATCAGTGTGTGTATGTGTGTGTTTTCAGGGTGTGGAAACTCGACTCGAAATCCCCGCCAACATGTCCGTGCTGGACATGCTGAAGCCAGTCCAGGGTTTGACTTTCTGGCCCTCGTTTAGTAGATGAGGAAGACTTTTGGAAGTGATGACATGTTAGCGATCACTTCCAAAGAGGTCCATCATAATCATCCGAACCCTTTCCCACTCAGCCTCTTTCACTCGGTCATCTGTTGGACTGAGTGATAGTCAGGGTCACAGCTGCAGGGGATTTCTCCAGAGCTGTTGGCACGTCTCTGCATGTCAATGCAGCATCCAGACTCTGCGCCTCAGTGAAAGCACGCCTTCTCTAACATCCTCAAACCCCATGCTAACTCCTCCCCTCTGTTGTGCATGTTCACCATCACACACCTGCTTGCTCTCTCTATCTCACTTTACACACATGCTACCCAGTTAAAAGAAGATAAACTACTCTCTGAAAAGGAGGTGTGTTGGTCCGCGTTGTATGGCACAAGTTTCGTTTGATAGAAGAGAGAAAAAATCCCAGGGTGCAACACTTTAAAACAGGAAAAAAAAAGATTTCCTGTTTTCATCAGCAGAAGTAAGTGGAAGAAGTTAGCCTCTAAAGTATAAGTATGAAGCAGCATATAAGTGAACCATATAAAGTACCTTCCTCCTGCTCATTGGTCACCTGATTCAACAACAACTGTTTATGACAGACGTGTGGACAGTCAGACAGAAAGGCAACTAGACCTAGTTTGAGAGGTTAAAAGTGCAGTACCACTGCTCAGACTGTATTTTACATTTTTAATACAATTTATAATTAATTTGGAAATTAACTCTTTTTGAGAGCCCCCCCTTAAATATTTCAATGAAGAAGACATACTGTGAATACAAAGTTACGAAGTTCCCGCAGTGAATGAAACAGCTTCAATGAAAAAACTATTTTTAAATTCAAAGCTCTCATTTAGCAAAAAGCATTAAAACTGAAAAACTTGGATGTAAAAAAAATAAAATGATGATAAAAAAATAAGGGAAAGGATCTTTATGTATTTTGTGCTGGTACATGAACCTATAACATGCTTTAGACAAAATCAATCAATCAAGCCATCGGTCCATCGGTCCATCCATCCATCCATCCATCCATCCATCCATCCATCCGTCTGTCTGTACATCCATCCGTACGTTCGTCCGTCTGTACATCCATCCGTCTGTCTGTCCGTCCATTCATCCATCCATCAGTCTATCCATCCATCTGTCTGTCTGTCCATCCATCCATCTATCCATTCATCCATCCATCCAACCATTCATCCATCTCTGTCCATCCATTCATCCATCATTTACAAATCCATCCATCCATCCATCCATCCATCCATCCATCCATCCATCCATCCATCCATCCATCCATCCATCCATCCACTCAAACACATCCATCCATCATCTATCCATCCATCCATTCGTCCATCCATCCACTTAGACACATCCATCCATCCACTTTAACACATCCGTCCATCCGTCTGTACATCCATCCATCTGTCTGTCCATCCGTTCATCTATCCATCCGTCTATCCATCCGTCTGTCTGTCCATCCATCCATCCATCTATCCATCCATCCATCCATCCATCCATCCATCCATCCATCTGTCTGTCCATCCATCCATCCATCCATCCATCCATCCATCCATCCATCCATCCATTTACAAATCCATCATCCCTCCATCCCTCCATCCCTCCATCCATCACTGACTCACTGACTCACTGACTCACTGACTCACTCACTCACTCACTCACTCACTCACTCACTCACTCACTCACTCACTCACTCACTCACTCATATTGTACTGCTTGTTTGGCTGAAGCTGTCCCAGTTGGATGATGATGTCATGGATCATGAAGCTGTGTAAACCTTAACAGATGACAGGTATTTATTCAAACTGGAATAAATGAAGAAGTTATATTGAATAATTTACGTGCATGAAAAGGTAAAATGTAAAAATAGTTTTTATTTTTTCTGCTGATTTCAAAGCAGCCTGAAATTATACCTAAAACTGAAGAATAATCAAGGTTTCATCCTTGGTTTTAAAGCGAAAATAATTATCGTCTTGTTGTGATGAAAGTAGACACAAAGCTATGAGAGAAGTAAATCTGACATGTGTCTATAAATGGCGTTTGGCTCGTGTGGTGCGGTAAGCTGATAATGTTGAAGATAGCCTTTTAAAAAAAAAACAGGCTTTAAAGCAGCACAGAGATTTGAGGAATGAGTGATGTGCTCAGCTGTCTTTGTTCAGACCGGAGCAGCAGCCGTGTTCTGAATCAGCTGAGGCATTCAGAGAGCTTTCACAGAGACCTGGGAATAACCCACTAGAGTAGCTTAAACTAGCAAAGATGAAAACATGGATTACTTTATCTGAATCTTCTTTGGACATGAATTCACAAAATTGTTTTGTATCTCAAGGCTGTAGTGGTCTGTTTTTGTTCTTGTCTTGGTGTAGCTGTTCTAAATCCATCTTTGGAACCATTTAGATGAACATCAACTCACTTTTTCTTCATTGGCACTAAAAATATATATTTTTTCTTTCTCCTCTCACAAGCAGAGCGGATTTTGGCAGCTCTAGTCAAAGATTTGCTCGATTCACTTCTGGGATATTTTCAGTTACAGCATCATATGTAATAAGAAATGTAACTGATTGCCATGAATTATGGAATAGTGAACACTTTGTTACTTGTGATTCTCATGTCAGCACAGACTTCTGCTTTCACTTGAGACATACAAGAGCAGTAGATCAAATAATTGAGGGTGAAGCTTAAATTATTGAACGCAATGTGTCTGAAGGTGTTGGATTGCGGTTTGTGGAGAATTTGGTTTGGAGCTGCACCGCGCTTCAAGTCAGCATCACACAGTGAGTGATGTTCTTCACATCACGTTACAATTAACCTCTCATGTTTTCGCGCAATTACAAAAACAGCCGGTTGTACTCAAGAAATCAAACCAATAGAAAAGAAAAGAAAGAGCACTAACGTGATGTTTTACTTCCTGCTGCACAACCACTAATCTAAGTCTGCACACATGCTGTGTGCTGTGCAGAATGGAAATGCGGTAGGAAACACAGCCTTGTTTTGAAGCTACACATGCTGTTTATGAAAAGAATGTACGATGTGGATTCTGTGAATCCACTCTGAGTGAGAGGGATTGATTTGGGAAGGTGATGTTTTTGAAGGAGGACCACATATTCCACTTCTATGTAGGTCATTAGTTCTTAAAACCCTCCGTTCTCAATGCTGCTAATCGGTTGACTAAATTTAGTAATCCTGTTGGCAGTGAGGGTTGAGATCCTCTGGGTTTGGCTGCTTAGGAATCTATAGAAATGCTGTCTTGCAGGTTTGGCTAGTTTAAGTGTCTTCAAATGTTGCTGGATGAGTTTAGAGATGATGTTTGTTGTTTTGCCGTCACAGAGGTATAATTGAACACATCTTTCCAGCGGGATGGTTTCTCTAGAAGTGCCTTTTAACAGTGTTGTTGATAACATGGTGGCTTTAAAGGTCACTAAGCACTTTGAGCAACATGGGAAAAAAAAAAATCTGTCTCTTCAGCTGAGACACTTTGGTTCAAAATAGTGGATGTAAATAGAGCTAATGCAGGTAAATGTAATATTCTTTTTATGAAGCCTGATTAGTGTTGTTGGGACTAGAAGAAAAGTGTTTTGATTCGCTGTGAAGGCGTAATAGCGAAGGGAAAAAGAGAAACTCTTTGCCCAGGGCTCCAATGGCAGATGGGGCTTTTGATGGACTGAAAATGAAAAACATCTCCTGTATGTTTGTGTTCTTATCTGACATTTAAAACAAACTGTTAAAATGAACAATTTTAACTGTAAAACTGGACAAAATACACATTCTGCCTCTGTGCTCCCTTTTCAACACAGCTGACCATACCATTTTGGTACTATCGCCTAGTCAGCTCACAGTATGTGCAGTTTGCTGGCTCCTCTTCCTCCCTCCTCTCTATTTCAAAGGGGGTACCACAGGGCTCTCTTTTAGGACCACTGCTGTTTTTGATTTTTGTAAAAAAAAACAAACAAACAAAAAACTGTGATAATCTTGTGAACACTGCTGTTAATTTTTGTGCTGATGATACAGTTATTTATTCCTCGTCTCCATCAGTGCTACAAACCGTAGAAACTTTGCAGTCTGCTTTTGATGTTCAGTCTCCTTTAACTCGTCTTGAACTGGTTTTAAATCCTGTTAAATCAAAATTCATGCTACTCTCAAATGGGAAAGAATACTACCATTGGTCCTTCCAAAGATCTTAAGCTCTCGCAGGGCTGTAAGTGAATTGGTCTTTACATATAAATACTCGGGTATCATTACTGATCAAGTTTGTCATTCCTGCCACATATCAGCAACTTTGTTTCTAAATTGAAACTGAAACTTGGGTAATTATGCTGGACTACAGATATCTGTTGCATCTGAGTATTACCTTAAGAAGTTGGACACTGTTTATCACTGCTTTGTGATTCATTACTGGCTGTGGTCGTCTTGTGCACCGCTGTTCTTTAAACGCTGCTGCTGCTGAGTGGCTATCTCTGTATCTCCACAGATCTTCACATTGGTTGTTTTTTTCTGCGTAAGTCTTTTCTTGGTCTGCTTCCATTTTATGTGTATTTTTTATGTAAAATCAAAAATCACCACAGCCTGTGCGCTCAAAATATTCTTCAGATGTTGGTCCCAGAGTTAGGACTAAATAAGGCAAAAAGCCTTTTAAATAGTGTGTTTTTTATTTATCTAAAATTTATTTAACCAGGAAAGCCTCATTGAGATTAAAGATCTCTTTTATAAGAGTGTCCTGGCCAAGACAGCAGCAAGTCACAAAACGCAATTACAGACAAATAACACAAAACAATGACGAAATAATTAAAAGATGAGACAAGCAAGGCAAGTCCTGTGGTTTAGTCTTTGAGTTACTGACATCATAAGTTTTGTTTTTTCAGGATTTTAAATCCCTGAAGGTAACTGGAACAGCATTAAAAGCATCCTGTAAAAAACACAACGTCTGATACTGCATTGGAGCAGAACGATAAACAACAGTATCATCTGCATAGAAATGAAAGTTTGCATTTGGATGGTTGATATAAATGGTGAACAATAATGGGCTCAGAAATGAACCCTGAGGTACACCATTTCTTATTTTTAGAGGGCTCGCACACTCAGTATGCTGCTCCTAATTCTTTTTACAACCTTCAGAAGGATCTGAAACTATGTCAGCTGGTCACCCTGGGAGAATTTAAATCAATTTTAAAGGGTCGTGAAAATAACAGCCTGGGACGTTGTTGCTGTTTTAAGTTGCCATTGTATTTTTATACCCTTGTCCTATTTCTAAGTGGCTGTGAGGACTATCTGTTTGAAGTGGATTGCTGAGACACCTTTTGGCTGGAATCACCCGCACACACAGTTGTGATGACATGACTCTTAACAAGGTGTGTGTTTGTTTTGGAAGTAAATGGAGATTATATCTTCTTTTAAACTACTTTTCTTTGTTCAAGACAACTTTTTACTGGATTCAACGAAGTAAGGTATTTATCAACAGTGACACAGCACTGTTGTTTGAAACGTGACAACAAGCAAACTTCGTCACTTTGTCCTGTAGTTTAGTTGCTGGGGCTGAGATGTATCCGTAGGCTAATGTGTAACGTTAGTGAATCCTTATGTCCCGCTCATCTACCAATCAGAGCTAACGTAACCACACTCTTCATTTTATTGACAGACTCTCAAGTTTGATCAGATCACTGCAGGATAACTGCTGCATGTGGGTTGGAGTGAACATTATCACAAACAGTTTAGCATGTGTTTTAGCCTTTAGCTTCAGTTTTAACCTTTAGCCCGTGCTCTATCACTCTCTCGTTTAGCTTTCTTCTTCTCTTCTGTCGTTTTTCTGTCTGACAGTTCAGCTCAAGTGCCCGTCATCACTACAAAATAAATCACAGAAATAGTTTTCAGCAGAGAAAAACACAGATTTCTCTTCTCACTACAAAACTTCATTAGCTGGTGGTGTTGTCAGAGACTTCAACTTAAATCAATCCGGTCCTGTCCGACCCAATCGGGACGCTAAGAAATAGCAGTTAGATATAACCTTTATTGGTGCTGATAATCTCATTTTAAGTTGTGGATTAGGATCAGGCAGATATCTAGAAGAGAGACTTTTTTAAGATCACTTAGAAAGTCCTCACAGGGACTTTAAGCATCATACTAATTGTTCTGCTGTACAACGTTGTTTGTGTCTGTTACTGTCTGTAACTGACTTTATGTTGCCGTCTGGCCCAGGTCACTCTTGAGAGAGGTTTTAATCTCATCAAGGCTTTAATCTGGTTAAATAAAGGATTATGTATTTACATATTTCACCCTATTGAATGGTGTAAAATGGTTTGGTCCACTGTGCTTTTTGACAGTATCCTAGATTTTTTTGTGTGAGTGTATTCTTGTATGTTTTGATTTTATTCCTATATTCTTGAATCAACAGTGTGCATCTGTGTGACAGCAGGTAACCACGCACACTTCTTTCACAGGATTTTTTTTTTTTTTTCTTACCTCGGAGCCTCATTAACTTGAACACAAGCATGCTGTCAGCATTTTTGCATAGTATCCCCGAGATACACGTGCAAACATCTGCATTTCCTCAAACGAGTGAAATGAGATGTTGATTTCCAAATCCAGGAAGCAGAGTCTGTCATGTCTCTGGTGCATTGAGCTCACAAATGTCTCAGAGTTTAAGTCTGCATCCTTCTCTCAGACACTCGGGGGCTGTGTTTACCCCAGCTCCAATTAGTGCAGAATATTCTTTGCATTTCCGGCACTCTTATCTTCGCTGCAGATGTATAGCAAACATGCTATAGGAAAAATTGAATAGAGTTATCTCTGCCTCTGTAGCAGCCGGCAAACTCATCCCTGACCCTTCATTTGGACTCTAGTTTGGCCCTAAAGCTGCGCCCATAAACACTCTTTCACCTCTAAAAGGCTCACATTTCCCTCCATCATTTCTCCATTTTTATCTGAATTTCTCAAATAAATTATCCACCTTTTGTTACAGTCTCTCTGGTAATTTTGACCACATTTCTACCTCTCCGTATCTCTCTCTCCCTCTCTCACTCCCTCCTTCCCTCCTTTCTTCCCAAAGCAATGCTTTGTGATTGGCAGCTGAAGCTTGACTGCGGTAGAGTTAATAGAGAATAGAGAGGAATACCTGGAGGATTTACAGCTGAGTGGAGACACACAAATAAGATAATGACTTGGGAATAACAATTTTCGCCGCACCGTTTGGGAAGGCAGTGGAGGGGGAGAAGACCGAGGGTGGAAAAAGGAAGAGAGGAGACAGACAAAAGGAAGTCTTTAAGACGGAGAGGAAGAGAGAGGGAGAGCGAGAGAGAAAAAAGAGGCAGACATAAGAGAAGAGATTCCAGGGGCGGGTGACTTAACAAGATTTTTCTAAATTGGAGGAAAAGAGTTTGGACTCCTGTGGGTTTTCGGGAAAGATAAAGCCCTTTATTTTAAGACAAAAAGCACTGATGAGCTAAAAGGGCTATTTTCCGTCTTGGTGCGTTTGTTTTGATATGAGTCTGGTTGATTGCTGACCAAATCCTAATGGGAATACAACAGACATTTTGAATAATAATACATACAAAGCATTTTTCACTGGAAGTGTGTGTGTGTGTGTGTGAGAGATATTTCATGTGGGGTTTCTCAGCATTTGTTTTATATCTGGCTTTGTTAGCACAGTTTGCATTCCTCACCAGAAACAATGGAGAAATATGAACATAAAGACATTTCCCCCACAATGAGAAAGGCGTCTGTAGAACAGAGATAACCCAGGGAAATTTATAACGCCTGAACATCCCTTTAACTCACCAGACAGGAGTGGGTCACCCATCAAAAGCCTAATCTGCAGTCATTTGCTTGTCAGAGTAGTTGGTTGAGTTATAGAGGCTGGCGGTGCTCAGAAGGCCTTCTTAAGGGACCTAATCTCACACTAAAGACAAGGGCTCTCCGTGATATCATCCCCCCTTCCCTTCCGCTCCACCGCTCTGTCCTTCCATCATCTCTTTGACATCACTCAACGCTCAACAAAGTAGCTAATGAAGCAGAAGAGGAGAGAATATTTGCCCCGTAATTAAGAAAAATGAAAGGAAGTGGAGTTTGAAAGCTGACACGGATGCACACTATAATTGTCCTCTCCTTGACGTGGGAGCGGGGCGTAGGCTATACTTTCCCACAGCACTCCTCTTAATTCAAGTCTCATTAGCTTCTCGATCTTTGCAGGTCCAACATGTCTGCCTGTCTCACAGTTTCCTCCTCACTTTTTTGCTGTCTGACTCTCACTCTACAAGTCAAGCTGGCTTTTATTTATAGCAATTATCAGAAATTGTGGAGCTGAGGCAAAAAAAAGCAGCAGAGGGGGGTCAGTCATTTTCCTCTGAGTGTTTTTATCTTTATCTTAGAATGTCGAATATACAGTTTTTAGTCATGATTAATCATCAAGGGAGGTGTATATATATATATATATATATATATATATATATATATATATATATATGTATGTATGTATGTATGTATATATATACTCACAGCAGGTGAAATCCTTCAGTTAGGGGTTCAAGTCTGGTGTTAGCTCCATTAGCCATGTCTCTGTGAATAGCATAATGCTGCTTGTCGATCTTACTGGAGACAGATCTTACATCACCCATTACGATGGATGGAAGGACAGGTCCATGGACATGCTACAGGCTGCTAACAGCTGAAATCTCATGTGTAAACAATGCAACTATGGTTACATGTAGGATCTCCGGACACACACAGAACCAAAATAGTAAAAACACCAGTGCAGATGTAACCAGTTTGGTGTCAGTGGTCAAAAAATGAGGCATAAAAAGTAATAACAGACTCCAAATAAAAAGTGAACAAGAAAGATAAGGGGAAAAAAAGCGCTTAGCGAGGGACAGAAGATAGTGTGTTGGTTGATTTTTTCCCCCAAAAAACTGCATCATGCGTTGTATTCAAGATCTTGGATTTAATAATCAGATTATAAATCTGAGCTTCTGACTTCTAATCCTTCATACTTTTCTGCTAAGTATCCAGCACTGCATGCTAACACTTCTAGGTGTGTTCCACCACTTCAACACAGTTGAGAAAGTTTTCCTGTGACGATAAAAGTTGAAGTCTTAAAGAAGTACTAATAAATTTGTTCTGTCTATAAGGCTCCAGGAGTAGCAGTTTTTTCCCTTCAGTCCCCTTTTGATGCGGATTGCCTACTATACCTGCCCGAAAGCCTCACACATGTTTAAGGCTGGTTCAAAATGAGCTACAATTTACGGCCAATACTGAAAGAAGCGCTTTGAGGGCCTGTAAATTTTCCTTTGTAAACCTCAGGCAGTTATTTCTATATTGAATCATTTTTTCATCTGAGAACTTAAAAATACAAGCCAGGAATTTCTTTCTTACCTGGTCTTCATTAGAAACTGATGGATGCAGCACGGAGTAACTTCATCATGTAGTTGGGCTAACTTCAGGATGAAAAAGATCTGTAAGTGTGAGACAAAGGTCATCAAGGGAAACAGGGATCTTGGTTTTGATGATGATGATCTTGTTTTTAAAGGTGCCTTATATTCAGGCCAGTAACATGGAGCTTTTCAGATATAAGGACATAAAACAAGCATTGTAAGCAGTGGTCATTTAATATAAGAACTAGGGCTGCCATATACGATTATTTTGATAATCGACTAGTCACCGATTATTTTTTGTGATTAGTCGACTATTTAGATCATACATAAATTGCAGCTTATTGCACCAGAATACAGCTAACATAAGTTTCCAGCTTCAAGTGTTTAAGGTATGTACTAACTAAAAATGAAGACAGTTAATATCATAGTTCATTCAACTTTTAATGAACTTTGCAGCTTGTAGCAGCATTTCTGACATTTTTTTTATGTACCAATTTTCTATTCAAACGAGACATCGCTATTAAGTAGGTAGCTCCCTGTTGACGTTAATGTTAGCAGCCAACTAGCCAATTAGCTTACTGAGATTGTCATTCTTCGTCAGAAAATAAATCAGCCACGGCGTGCTGTCTTTTCAGATGCTCGTGCACACTTTTTTCCTTTATTTTGGAAAAATGCTCCCAAACTTTCAAGCTCTGTTGCCGGCTAGCCATGATACTGTTGGGCATAAATTTGTCCCCAGTCAGGTGCCGGGTCCCCCTTCGAAATTGTGCGCCGAAAGAAACCTTTTTTTCTCGGGTTTTAACGCGTTTTTATCTTCTTTTTTACCTTAATTTCCGCATTTATCTAGTATAACATTTGCAGAAACATTTGGCACACCACGTGGCCCATCAGAACACTTGGAATCAATTTGGAATGAGCAATTTAAATAACTGACATATTGCAAATAAACATGTTTTATTGCTAATGGGATTTTTTGTGTGTCACTGTCATGTAAGCACCACGCCAGAAAAAAAATATATACAATAAATTTAACAAAAGCCTGAGAATCAAAAATCAAGAAAGAATTAGAAAAAAGGTCTTGTCCTCACTCCATATGTTTTCCCTTCAGATGGAGGGGAAATTGAATTAGGACTGAATATATTATTTTAAAAAGAAAGCCTGAACAGTGTCAGTCTGTCACTGTCAAGTGTCAATCACGGTGCAACTGTGTACACACACTCACGCACACGCACAAACAACACTAAGCAGCTCGCTCAGTGACTGTCCAAGGTGCTGATTGGAAAACGCCGATATACAAATGAAGCAATGATGCGCTAATCATGCCCACACAATGATGGGACTTTACACCACGTTTTCACTCGCACTGCACAGACCACATCTTCAGCGGCTATCATCCTGTCACCACCCGTATCTGCGGAGCCGGGCTCTGCCTCCGGAACAACTTTGGCCAGTTTGGGGTCTGGCTGACCGACTGGTTTAAAGAAACTTGAGAGTTTTGATTGTCGCTTTGACATTTTAGCAGGCCAAGTGTAACAGCGTTGTCAGTCACCTGGCTGTTAAGTGTCGTTCGCGCGGTGCCGATGCGGAAACAATACCTTCGCAATGCGCATGGCGTTGTGACGCGTGACGGCATGAATCACTTTTTCCCCCCGTTTTACCTGATTTCTGAGTAAAATGCATATGAAATAAGCCAACAGGCGTCACTTCAGAGAGGATTAAAGCGCAGAGAAAACACAGCTAAAAACACAGTTTATTTATTGACAGGAAAGGTGACGGAGCAGATCAAAGAGGTGCCGGAGCGCGCTCCGGCTAGCTCCGGCACAAATTAAGCACTGCCCGGTTACCACTTCTGCGCGTATGCGCCAAGGACAGAACGGCAGACGAGACAGATGAAAGTACAGCGGCAGTTTTGAGGGAAAAATAAAGTTTAAAAAATATTAAAACAACGACGTCGATTATTAAATAAGTCGCCGACGAATTTGATCGTCGACATCATCGTGACTAGTCGACTAATCTTGGCAGCCCTAATAAGAACATCACAGTGAAGGTTGAGAACCACCAGATTACCCATAACATAAATATAGTATTAATCAGACAAGTGACTAGACAAGACAAGACGATCATGGATGGTAAAATACAATTACAATGTGCCATATGATGACGAAGCTTGGTACAATTAAAAATAAATAAATAAATAAACGCTAGTTTGTAGCACGAATGAATGTATGCATAGGCGCCGTTTCCATTGGTGCTTCATGGCCCGAGCACCCATGGAGAATCCGGAGCACCAACATGTGCCAATCACGCCAGTGCAGGCCTATGAAAGCCCTCCCCACAGCATACGCACACGCTGCAAACTGGGATGTCAAATTTCCGATGTTATAGCCTATACTGTTTTCTCTCTGTCCAATAGAGCCTGTTGCATTAATTAAACAGAATTAAGAAAAAAATAAAGAAAATTCTTGATGTCGTGCGTAAAATTCACAAGATTTGTTCAGTAATTAATAGGAAAATCACTTAAAAACAAACGTTAGAAAGAAAGTCTGAATGAATAAATACATTTTTAATCATCCACACACTCTTTTTTTTCCCCCAGGAAAATAATAGCAAATTTTAAAGGAGCTGTGGTGAGAATAACAACTAAATTGTTACTTAAAAAAAAATAGTTTTCTGCATTGAATGAAGCAGATTTACTAAAAATTTTACTTAAAAAAGTTGATAAAACCGCCCAATTTATCAAATGTGATACAAAAAATATGCAATAAACAAAATGATATGGCAGCATTTTTTTGTGGATTTTGTTCATAGGGTTAATAAACATCTCAGTTCAATAAATAAATAAATTCTGATTATTTCTTGATGGTTCAGGCTTTTAATGGTTAAAAACACATCAATTAGCAGCGTTACGACTCTATAAGTGGTCCATTTTTTTTTACTTTCTGAAGGCTGAAATTTGTGGACATTTCAAGTTATTATTTTTCCATGCTTTGGAAATAAACTGCATTAAGAGCTTAAAATGTGTGTTTTTCCGTCCGCTGAAGTATTTGAACACACACGGGAACAAGAACAGCCGTGTCTACAGTTTCTAACGTAATGTTTAAAATGCATTCAATTTCATTTCATTTGCATCATTTGTTCGTGAAAGTGCAATGAGGTATTTTCACTTGCTCATGCACTCCATGGAGGCAGGCTAACTCGACTGAATTTACCCTTTCCCCAACTCCACCTACACACACACACAGACACACACATAAATGAGAACGCCACCTTCCTCTCTCTCGGTCCAGTCCTGGCCACATGCCGTGATTCTGATTGACTCCTGATGGACATTATTCTTTTTATGGTGGTAATAATAACTTCAGTGCCGTCCTGATGATGGTGATCATAACGCCGGGAACTCACTCTCACAACACTGTGTTGATAGCAGCACGGAAAACCTCAGTAGGGAGCGAGCGAGCAGTCTGACTTCAAAGGTATGATTTAGCTCCCGGTGGAGAGCAGGGCACTGAAGCACGAGTGGGCGGCTGTCATTTTCTTGGTGAACTTCTCGTGTTTGATCCCATTGTTGAATATTAGCGATGTTCAGTCGCCAGGTACTTGAAGACTTGAGAGGAAGTCTCTAAAGGTGAGCTTCCTTTTCTCTCATACCTTCTTCTCCTCATAGTATCTCTCTGTACAACCCATTCAGTCTTTAATATGACCATTATGTTCGTCTTGGCTGTGCACCGTAGTGCCAGTTTGGATTAGCGGGAAGTTACACAGAGCTTCTCCTGACATCTGTATCGATCAGTTCGCCAGTCAACGCGGCTACTTTGCTCAGCCGCATATTGAACCCTAACACTCCTCTGCTCCCTTCTTCCATCCTTGGAATGCGTCCTGCACCGCCCGGGTCATTTTCATGCAAAAGATTGCCTTTTCTGCCTCCAGGAGAACACAATGAATAGATTGATTAGGCAATATCGTAATGGGGATAGGGTAATGAGCCTGTCAATCATACGGAACGGGGAGTGTCTGACAGAGAAAATACGCCCCGGCAGCAGACCGACCGTGCTCGCAGGAAGCAGGGGGACAAAAAAAAGCACAAACCGAGTTGAGTTTAAGGAGAAATCTGTAAAACAAATGTCAATGAGGAAGTTTTTCTTTTCTCTTGGTGCACAGAAATTACAACAACATCATTAGCCTTTATTTATGATGCACTTATCTGAATCACGAAGGCAGCACAACAAAACAGTGAAGTCAGAAAAAACACCAGGTTAAAATGAAAACATGTACCTTAACGCTGAGGACAAGAAATTGTTTAACATTTTTTTAAAAAGAAATAAGAAACTGACAACAACAACTCAAGTAAAATGGATGAAAAACAGCCTGTAATCACTGGCTTTTAAAAAGTGGTTTCCAAGGGTCATTTCGAAGCCTGAAGATGGAGGCCACCATGTCAGAAATGGCCACTGAACATAACTTTTGATCAACCAAGAAAGAGTGTGACTCCTGTCCCATACTGAGATTCACAGCCAGCGAAACTCTTCATGACATCACATCCTCCAAGGAACAGGCGAAGTTGTGTTTGGACAGGATTTAATGCCAAAAGCTGTAAAACTGAAACGTAAAGTACAGATAGCATCGATTAACAACCGATATAAATATATAAACAAGTCAAGGTGTAATGAATGAGATCGCAGATCTAATGCATACATATCTACGGCAGAGTAAAATTTGCGATTGTGTCTCAATAAATGTATCAAATTACACAGATCATGACAAAGCTGTGAAACAGACCATATTCAACAATGAGAAAACGTGTTTACACTCCAAGGGCTGAAAACTTAGCTGGATAAGGCAAGGCAAGGCAAGGCAAGTTTATTTATATAGCACATTTCAGCAACAAGGCAATTCAAAGTGCTTTACATAGCGACAAAACATATTGAAAGAAACAATTAATTAAAAATGCAAAAAATAATAATAATAATTATAAAATAAAAATAAAAGAAAGTAAAATGGCAAAAAAGAAGGGTAAAAGGAGTTAGCATCTGAGTGCTACCAATCTTTCTCTCCTTAAAGAGTAGAAGAAGTACATCCTTCTATTACCTCATTTCCCGTAACTCGGTATCGGTTGACAAACTGAAAAAAACACATAAATAAACAAATCGTGCCCTCTAGAGGCCTGAAAAGGCAACTGCAACAGTAAATACTAAGTTCCAACACATGTACAGTGTGAAGAACCAAATAAATGAGCTACGATCAGACAACTGTGTTTGGAAGCAGGATGCAAATAGGTTTGATTTGCTGTAAGAATTCAGTTAATGTGGGACCCAGTGTTTTGCACTTATAATTCAGTTAAGAACTGGTTAAATATGGGCTAGAGTCAGAAGCTGGGACCAAAGTATATGCCAATAAGGTGTATTATGCAGTACTGAATGAAGTAATTAGATATTTATATATATATACAGATTGGTCATGAGCATAGACTGTATATAGAATGAACAGTGTGGCTCCGCCTTTTACAATCGGCCGCCATTGTTCAACCAGAGTCTGCGCAGTAGAGACTTCATTGGACTGTGAGAAAATCTGAGTGGAAGCGGGTGACAAAAATACTTTTTTTTTTTCTTTTGACAGTCTAATCTCGTCTTAACTTTCCTTCCTGATGTATTTTATTATTCCCGAAAAAACTACAAATAAGAACGGAGGCTGTCAATCATTGTTAAACGAGACGTGAAAACCCCGCTTTTAATGTCTAATAACTAATGAGAAAGAAACATTTCAGAAAAAAGAGGACTTGAACACAATTTAGCCTAATAATATCTAAATATGACTGCACCATAAAAATCAGAGAAACATTTCTATGAGGTGTATTCATTTTTAAAATCTGACCAAGTTTTTGACTTGTACTGCAGCCAGCCACCAGGGGGAGCAGTTTTTGTGGCGAGCTCAGTTCAAGCCGAGCGAGGTGATGTCCTTTCTTTTTCTACAGCTTATGGTCATGGCCATAAAGTTGACACCAGTACACAAAGACAATAAACAGTTCATTAAGCTCTTGTGTTCCTCCAGCAGCCTTTTGTTCAGAAGTCCAGATGAGAGTTCATCAGAGTGTGTGTTGAATGAGTGCAATGGAGGCTTTATATCTCCTACTGCTCCGGTAGAGAAAGGGATGATGACGATGATTGTCTTTACAGTTCTGTTTTTAGGGACTCCTTAGAATAGGAGTGAAGGGTTGTATCCATGTTTATTCAAATGTAACCATTTCATTTCTTCCTCAATCCTTCTCTGTCTTTGTCAGAAATTCAAGTTGACCCAAATTTCAGGGGTCACAACAGTCATTTTCCCGTCCTCCATCTCTCCCTCAGTAACATACTTTCCACTGCAAAAACTATAATTCTGAAAATCACCAAATAAATAAATAAATAAATAAATAAATAAAGCACCATCCCCATAAGTCTAATCTGAATGCCCTCTGCAGTGCCCGACCATTTCCAGTATGAATGAGTGCATTATAAACCAAAAAGAAAAGCTCTCCATGCCATCTCATTTGTTTTGCTCCCGGGCATGGAGAGCAAATTCTCTCGTATCTGCAGCTAAGGCAATTTGTTTTATTTGACTTCCCGCCCTATAAACTGTCAACTCTGGTACCTCTAACCGCGGCGAGGTGCGCTACAGAAAACAAATGGGTGCTGTAATGACCCTTTCAGGCAGAGTTCAGTTTCGGGGTGTGATCTATGTATTTATCTAAGAACGCTCGCTCTGTTTATCTACGACTAGGTGGATAACCAGCGTGTTTTTACTCCCCGTGTGCCTCCGTGCTCTTCCCGGTATCTTTTCATGGATCTCAGGTTTTCCTCAGAGGATTGCTGGGAACTGGGGAACAAGTTAAAATATTTACAGAACGTCAGGAAAACCTTTTCCATATACGGGACGCTTTTAAAGCTTCCTGTCAGACACACGTTTTTAACACACAGTCGACTCTGGTTTGGTCTGTGTGTGTGTTTTCATAAGTGTGTATCCTGCAGAGACAGCAGAGGCATTTGTGTTCGTGTTTGTGAAACTATGAAGAAGTGAATGTTCCGCCAACTATTGATTTTGGAAAATGCTTTCACTGAGATGATGAGGAGGTGTGTCCTGAAAAGTGGCTATTATGTGGAATCAGTCTCCGTTGGCTGATTCACTGCGCTTTGTATTCATTGCTTCCAGATCTCTAAAATAGCTCGGGCCGCATCTCTCTGGGATGCGCCCAACTGCATTTAAATTCCCTCTTTCAAAGACTCCACTGGGGCCTGAGCATGCTTTTGCAGGTGCATCCATGCAGCATGATTGTTCCAGCTCGAATCAGGATTGTATTAATTGCCTCGGAGATTCACAGAGATTTGAGTTGAAATCCGAAAATCTTGGTTCTTATAATCTTGCTGGAAGTATGTGTTGGTTGCCATGATGCTTGAGATGATCAGGTAGATGGATTTTCACTGCCGATTACTCTGAGTAACGCAAGGAAGGAGGTTCTTTCACTTTCTCTGAACGGGATCAGAGCTATGTATCCCAACACGTTAACAACATATTCCAAGTTGAAGACATAGATAAGCAATTTCTTGAAAAACAACTTAAAGATAATATTTTGAAGAGTCTTCTGGAGACATTTTAGTACGTTTGCGCTTACTTCCTATTTAAAAACTATGGATTAGACTGTCGCTCCTGTCAGTGAAGAGGAAGAAAATCTGTATTCTATAGAATTATGATTAATTATGAACCTGTTAGTCCAGGTGGAGAGCAGGAACAGGGCAGGATTAAGAGGAATAATAAGCAGCTGAGCTGTGGTGTGAGGAGAACCAGTGGAGAACAGAGTGAGCGCTGTTAGCTAGCCATATGTAGCCTGATGCTGTGTTCACTAGAGTTGCAACAATTAATCGAATAATCGATTATTAATCGATTACTAAATTAATCGTCAACTATTTTAAAAATCGATGAAGTCATTTAGGTAATTATTTTAGAAAAAAAAGTCCAAATTCTCTAATTTCAGCTTCATAAATGTGAATATTTTCTTCTTTCTTTCCTTCTCTATGGCAATCCTGAATACCTTTGGTTTGCAAACCAGACATTTGATGATGTCATCTTGGAATCCAAAAAAACACTGACATTTTTCACCATTTTCTGAAATTTTATGGACCAAACAACTACTCGATTAACCTAGAGAAAAATCGAAAGATTAATCGATTATGAAAATAATCGTTAGTTTCAGCCCTAGTGTTCACATCACATAGCTGCCAACACTCACCCATTGGTGGTGAGACACACACATTTCATCGGCTTCACACACTCACACGCCACAACCCTGGTTTCTCTCGTTGAAGTGAGCGTCTGATATCTACCTGTTGAGCGATGGCTAAGACAATCATCACTCGTGATCGATTACTTTATGATTCAAAGGGTGGAGTTCGGATGTTGCGCTGTCAGAATCAGAACCAGAGACTGCTGTTGCATTGACACAACAACAAACCTGCCAACACTCGGTTTTCACGTTGATACTCACGGTTGGTCATGTGAAATAATGAGAATGTGTTATTTTGGGTTTAAGATTTACAAGCTTCAGTGAATGCATCACCCATGATTGGTGGTTGTGTGTTTTCTGAGATTTTTCCAGGAGAGGTGTGGGATGCCAGCCCAGTGTCATTTTTTGACGTGGTTATGGCCAAAAGTAAGCAGTAAATAGGAGTTCAATAAACCGTTATCATCTGCTGGGTGGGTTAATGTGTTGAGTATCAGTGTATTTAAAGTTTGAAATCCGATACAATGACTTCAAAAATAAGTAGTAAGAGCTGATCATAAAGCAACGCGCTTTGAGACGTCATAGTAGAGCCCATAGAGAGAATCACAGAGAGCTCGATCAGAGGTCTGTCCACTAATCTAGAGTCAGAAAACTAAAATCAAGACTGAGCTACGGCGCTCAGCTCTTGTTTCTGTCAGGTTGAATCTCTGACAAACCCTTGTTTCCATCTGCCACCACGGCCGGGCTCAGGGCTGCTGGTGAACCTGCACCTCACCCGACATCAGTCTCACCTGAATCTGGCTCTGGTATCTCATCCTCAACTCCATTATATCACCAGGAACAGAATCTTCCTGCTAAAAATGGGCTCCACAGACGACCGCGTTTTTGTGACCGATGCAGAAATAAAGTCCCGTCTCTTCACCTGCACAAAACGAACCCGACCATGAACGCTAACTCCATTTTTCTTCCTGTTAGGGGAAAGAGTGGACTCCATATTCTGTTAAGGTGGTATTTCTGCATCCAGAGCAAAAGAGTATTTAACCATCTCAATGAACGGTCAAATTTAATAATACACAGGAAGAAACAATAAACACAACCTGAAACGCCCGCTCTCACTCACTACCACCTATTATACCTACTGAGTCATAATAATAATAATAATAATAATAATAATAATAATAATAATAATAAACATAATAATAATAATAAACATAATAATAATAATAAACATAATAATAATAATAATAAACATAATAATAATAATAATAATAATAATAATAATAATAATAATAATAATAATAATAAACATAATAATAATAATAATACTTTATTTGTATAGCACTTTTCAATACAGGTAACAAAGTGCTTCACAGCAAACAGTAAAAACATAAAAACAGATAAGAAAAGCAGACGAAGAAAGAAAAAAAGAAATGGATCAATAAAAGCAAAACAAATAAAATCAAAATAAAAAAAATAAAATCACGAAATAAAAGCTTGTCATGTGATGCCATGTTGAAAAAAAGAGCTTTTTAAAGAGCTCTACTAAAAACACTTCTTCCTCTAAATTTGTGCCTTTTGTGTTGTATAACATAAAATCAATGATTGACTTATTCTACAGCCATTATCAGAGAATGTTAAGAGTTAATTTACAATAAATAAACAAAAAAATAACCTGCAATATGCTCTTTAAGCTAGATATACACTGAAAAAACATAAACAAACAAAAAAACTGATTTCTGGTCCGACTGAATTCACTGATATGAATTGAACCCTCAAGAAATAAAGCTTAACAAACTTCTCTCTCAAAGACCCAAGACTCACGTAGTCATGAATTTCATATGAAGGGATAAATAAAGATGCTTCAGATTTAGTTGAAAATCTGTGGTCGAGGAGATTTATCTGCAAGCTTAAAAAAGAAGTCTGGCACAGGCAGAAAAATGGCAGATGAGCTTTGTCCTCTGAGAGCTTTTTTCGTGAAAACAAGCCCCCCGAAAAGCCGTCTGAATCCTGTTTGGTAGATGGAAAATGCAAAGACGTGTCAGTGGGGTATCTGCTGCTTTATCTGGCAGAAAAAGACCCAGCAGGATTAGACAGACAGGTAGGAACCGGTATGGCTTTTAAAAAACTGAACATCGTGACAAAGAGGGTAATCTAATTAATGAGTGCTCTAAAGGTACTTCCTCTGACATTTGCCAAGCCGTAGATGAGAATTTCAAACAGTGCTGTGTCCTGGCTCTTGACATTTGACATGAAGTTGCAGCTAATTCCTGAGCAGCTACATAATAATTACTGCAGTTATACAACCTGTCCCCGCGCCCAGAGGCCTGACCTTTTCTGCAAATAACATGTTCATTTCACTTAATGTGAAAACAAGGATGTCATTTCTTATTGTGTCCCCGGAACACGACTGCTCACGTGTCATCTCCCATGAACTTCAGAAACTTTTAACTGACCAAAACAGGCAACAAGAACAGCAGTCATCTCATTCTCATCATAGTGTATCCCTTTTTTTCTCATGGTCTTTTTTTCTTTTTTTTCCTCGCTTCTTTCTCTCTTTCTTTCTTTCTTTCTTTCTTTCTTTCTTTCTTTCTTTCTTTCTTTCTTTCTTTCTTTCTTTCTTTCTAGGTGTACCAGCACAAAATTTAGATACACCCAAATTTTTTATTGTAGCTTTTAACACCATAAAGTCACCTTTTTAATCACTCACCGTTAGCTTTCACATTATGTGGATTTTTTTTAAAACAAGAATAAACGGTAAAGAAATGCTGGTCTTTATTTGAGGCAAAATTATATATAAAAATAAATTAAAAAAAATGTATGAAGTGCTTCACTGAGATAAAATTGAACTTTTCAAACTAAAATACTAAGCAAAAAAAATAAAATAAAAATACAAGTGCCTGTGCTTAAAGTGCTTCACTGAACTGAAATAACATTTGATCTGTTTTTCTTCATGAGAAGAATTTCTGATTTAAAGTTGAACAGCAACTTCTCTTGGGGAATGTTATATGCAACATGAGTTCACAGCCTGGCGGGGGCCTCGCCTGACCAAGAGAAAATGCTCTTAAAAATTTTGGTCCCACTCTAGAGCCCTGCCTTTATTATTCTGCAAAGAGATATAGATGATATAGAACAGCTGTTTACAGCCTGCTTCTGATGGCCAATAGACCTATGACTAAGTCCCGCTCTGAAATGTAACAAGCCAATCACAGTGCCTATATCCATTCCCATACACTTGGACATTCTCTGATATCCATTGAAATGCAGAAAGTCAATTTTATGTTTTGTTTTTTTTTCCTGAGATTTTTAGTTTGTAGTAAAATGCTGTTCATTGGAAACACGCAGCTCTGACACAAGGTATCCTGAGAGGCTGGGAAAAGGACGGGGTGTATTTTGTAGATAAAAGTGTTTTCTTTGGATAAAGTTGTGCGGTAGACCACAACATCAACTCAGCATGAATAAAAGGATGTTTACGTCTGTTCTAAGGCAAGTCAACATCGTATTTGAGGCAACATGTTGTCACTTTGCTAGAAAGACAAAGTTAGCCTAAAGTTAGCCTAGCGTTAGCTCCTAGCTGTGTTGTTCATCATGTCTCTGTGTTTGTTGGAGCTCATTGGCCTGTTTTGTTCTAGTTTTTGTTCTTTGGTAATCGTCCATCATTGTTAGCTGTTGTCCAAAGGGCTCTAGTTAAACTAACGTTAGCTTCTGGAGCTTAGCTTCATTAGCTTATCTGTAATAGCCCAGATAACAAAGGTTGGCAAACATTCTACTGAATGATTCAATGTAAATACTATAGATCCAAACTAACAGAGACACTTTCGGTAAAGATGGTAAAAAGGAGGTTTGATTTTTCTCATATTCTGAGCCAAAAATCTGAGCTTCAGGGGTCGTGGAAACGAGAGGCGGTTTATCACATGTGCTCTGGGACCTGTAAAATTTTGGCTTGTAATTGAAGCTTTTTATGGACCTTCTCAACAATAAAATGA
The DNA here is from genome assembly GCA_030710495.1 of Labroides dimidiatus. Lineage (NCBI taxonomy): Eukaryota > Metazoa > Chordata > Actinopteri > Labriformes > Labridae > Labroides > Labroides dimidiatus. The sequence continues at coordinate 5,973,130 of CM061143.1, forward strand.
TTAATATGTCTCTCCAATGTGTCGTTTAGACCCTTTTAGTGACTTCTAGATGATACGTGATCTATCTGTAGGGGGGGCGGGGCTTAGATGTAGGTCAATACCGCTATGATTAGCTGCAAAAAAATTAAATAAAAAAATATGAACTAAAAAAAAGGCAAACAATTTAAAATAAAAATGACTTCACAATTTTAAAAACAGCACACAAAATAAACACGGTTGGTCATCAGCTGTTTGCATTCACAGATTTTGTCATTGATTGCTTTAGCTCTGGGTTGTCTTTGTAAGCTTCCAGCTTCTGCTACAAGAAGAGATTTACTGTTAAAACTTTTTTTTTTATTTTTATTTTATTTTTTTTTACTCCTACGCATGTGGTGCCACCTGCAGTTGTGTTATCTTCCTCTGAAACAATAGTAAACATCCACATGGGTGACACTCTCTTTCGCTCTTTCATCAGCTTCCTGCAGCAGCTGTGTATGGAGGGTTGCATTTCACCTCCTGCTGCGTTGGCTCGTAAAAAAAGACAATGGCAGCGACCTTTAGCAGCTTTTTGTTATTATGGATTAAGTTTAATGATGGAATAATAAATATTGGTAAAAAATAAAACAAAAAAATAATCCCATATTGAAGATTTATCTGTTTTTGACTCAGTGGTTCACAGTTTGTTTTAGTCTCTCAGAAGCACAGCTTGCAAGGTTCTTGCACTGAGACACACACACACACACACACAGCCATCACAGAGTCAAGAAGAAACACACAGTCAGGTTTGGTCTTTTCTGACCACATTCTTGGTCTAATGGGAATCTTATGGCTGAGTGCGCCACACAGCTCACATAGTCAGGATATATGGCCACCAAGTGAAAGCGTTCCAGCAGGAAAAATGAACTACACTGGGGAGAAAGTAGAGCTGTAGTGTTGCGGGGATTGAAGCCAGGATGCAAAGATGGAGGGAGGGGAATTATTATGTCTCTTTTTTCTTTTTTAAGCACAAAATTTGAGTTTCTTTTAATCATTTTTATCTCATGCAATCACATATCATTTAAAAAATGTAAAAAAAAAAAAGGGTAACTCTGCATTTCTGGCTCAGATGATTTTGTTTCTGTAGATTTCTTGACGCTCAGTCTGTGCCGTCTTCTCCCTCTGTACATATTTGCTCATTGTTTTGAGGTTTGATCGTCGGCTGTTGTCAAATCCTGCTCCTTCCCGAGCCACGGGGGAGGAAAAGTAATATAAACATGTTAGCGCCTCTTCTTGAAATGTTCACTCCTCCGAATACATTAAAGGATTAGAGATCATATGTAACGTGATTATGAAGGAAGCAGCTGAGGTGTGATCAAAGTGAGGGAGAGAGGGGAAACACATTCGCAGACGAAGACACGGGAGACACGGGAGACAGAAAAGGTGAGGGATAAACAGAAATTAGGAGACGGATTAAGAGATTACTCCAGAACACATCGTTTTTTTTTTCTTCTTCTTTCTTTAATTAGCACAAAACATCAACTGCAGACCCTGGTGTGCAATAAACGAAGGATTTTGGAGAAGGAAAAAAAAAAAACTCTTCTGCACTTTTGAGGTTTTGCCCGTTATTTGTTGTGAGAGCTCCGCTTCACAAATATCCACAGGGCTCACACTTGATATGCTTCACTGTTGCAGGTTCAATACACAGAGCAAGCATTCATTTACGTGTCAAAACATGATATGCTTGGCAAACCATAATTAAGTGTCTTGTTTTTAATTTCTTTTTTTTTTTCCTGTTATCAGTGTTTTCTTCCTCCCAGCATGCATTTGTTGTTTATGCGACACTTGTGTGCAAGGCAGACGCTCCAGTGAGACAAGGTTCAAATGCCAGGACAGCAAGCTGGGATGGCCAAACGAGCACACCCAAGACTCTCGTTCTCACTCTGATAAGCTGTTACTCAGACATGTGCACAACTACAGCAAGCTTCCCTAAGATTAAAAAAAAAAAAAAGTTAAATTCTTAAGCCATGATGTACCCAGATTTGTTCAGCCACCTTCCAGGCAACATTTCCAGAAAAAAAAAAAAAAAAATCAGGGCAATCTGAGGTGAGAACGCAGCGGGAAACATTCAGAGAAACTCACCATGAACGAGCAGGTGGGAGGAGATAACGCTTCTACCAAGCTGTGCAAACCAGGGAGAGCAGCACATTAGCAGGATGAATTACAACTTCTGAAGTTGATGAAGGGGAATCAGTTTGTTCTCGGGATGGAGATCCCAAAACTGTTGTAGGTGAGGACCAGGGTTCTAAATTAACTTTGTCCATCACCAGCCAATGTGGCTGGTACGTTTCTGAAGATACCAGACAATCAGAATATCCACTAGCTAAACTGTTTTCACATGCAAAAAAGACAAATTATGTGAGACTATTAAAATATACAATGTGTTTTTTTGTGGAAAATAAATTGATCATACCTTACCACACTGGCATTAGGAAAAAATGTTTCATTTCAGTGTGCCACCTCTCTATAGTCTGTGCTCCTACCTGCCCCCCCAAGAAGAAAATTCTAGACACGCCCCTGTTTGCTGCGTAGCAGGCTGTAGTGAAAGGAGCCTTCGTGCCCTGTATGGTTCGTACCACTGCGGGGGGCCAGCCTCGTCTCTCAAGACGGTCCCGTTCAGAGGCCAAGCCCACAGACGCTCCATCTAGGAGAGCGCGAGAGAATAAACTTAAGAGAATGAATCTACTCCTAGCGGCGGAGCTTCCTGTGCGTTCTCCCGTGAAGCGAAGACAGCTTCAGGCAGTGTGTGTGTGAAGACGCGAAGCGAGGGCCACTCTCCTCCAATCCCACCCCACCCGGATAGAGAGGCGTCTGTGTACACTGAGGTGTGTGATGATGCGTGTCCGGCAAAATAGAAAGAGGAACACTCAGTTAGGCAAAGCGTCTCGTCCCCATTCAGTGAGTGAGACAGCAGAAAGCGGTGAGGAGGAGAATGCATTGCATCACCAAGACACGTAAATATGGGTGAAACCACCAAACGATCAGCATCTTTTGTTCATTTGTTTTCATTTAAATAAAGTTTGGTTAAAATATTAAACAAGAGTAGAACAAATGCACAAAATGAGCCAATTATGGGGCTTCTCACAAAAACTGAATGGAAAAGGGTTTATCAATACGCTTATCATTCATATTTTCCAGGTTAGGCTAAAATATGAAGTTAGAAATAATTCTCAATGAAGAGCCGTTTGGGAGCCGAGCCAAAAGTACCGACTCTCTAAAAAGAGCTGAACTTCCCATCATCATTAAGAAACACCTTCTGTCACTCTTGTATTCTCAGCACACTCATTCAGCTTTAGAAGTTCAAACTTCTTCATTTTTCATTGTTTTAATTTGTTATTCATTGCAGAATAACTTCAATGTTTTTAACATCCCTTTAGTTGTAGGTAGCTATAAAAAATTTAATTGCCTCTTATTCTAGACTTTAATTAATACATACAGCATGGGTTTGCTGAACAAATTCTCTCTGATATGTAATTACTGTCTTTGATTTTAATGAGTGAAGTTCCTCGTGTGCTTTCACCTCTGATTTGAATCGACTTATGACTTTCTAAGCTTTTTCATGTTTGTTTCAATCACATACAAACTTTATGTTGCAGTTGAAGTGTAGGAGTGTATAAATACTTCAAATCAAACGGCTCGAGTTAGTGTATCAAAGCTTTCTCATTGCCTCTCTGAACAGTTTACCACCCATAAAGTTGGCTCCGCTCTCAGAAGCGGGGCACCAAAAAATTAGTATTCTTTGACTTCCAGAGAACACAACAACAGTTCGAGGCGGGCTGTGGTGAGATAGAGCAATTAGTTTGTGTCTCGCAGTCAGTCCAGCAGGGTGTAAGTGAGGCAGGGTGAAACTCATTGAAGTGGACAGTTAAAGGCTGGATCAGTCTTATCAAAACAGGCTCCTTTTGATTAAATCCTGAACTTTGGGCAGGGTAACATCTACACAACTAAAGTTAGAGATGGACTCCAAGACTGTGTATAAACAGTAGACTTTGCCATCTTGCCCCATCCTGAAGCTTAAAGTGAGGTATTGTGACTGTCTCCATCTTGGTTCCTGGGTTTGTGTTACCACTTTTGAATCTATTTCCCGCTCAACAAGTTAAATTCAACGACATGATTGCCTCATCAAAGAGTTTCCGGGTTGCTTGAAAATTGACTTTCGTTTGAGTCCAGTGGAGTCGCCCTCTGATGGAAATTTGCGGTAATGCTTGTTTGGGACGTTCCTGTGCACATGGCCTCCTACAGGAAGTCTGTTTCAGCCAATGAATGCTTGTCTCCGTTATATGTCCTCTGCATTAATACTGAAAGGCGAGGTAGGTGGGAGGTTTTCCACCACTAATCCACCAACAGAAGTAGTGTCAGGGGCTGGTTCAGAGGTACATGGTACAAACAGAACAAATAGGTAGAACAACACAATGTGTGTATTTGTGAAAAGACTCCACTCTATGTCTGCAGAATAAAACCTTGCTCTGGGACACCACTATGATGCTGCTATAGAGTTTAGTGTGTAAATAAAGGCATAGGAAAAGCAGGAGATTGTCACAGGACTCTTAGGGATTTGCGGTCTACAAAAGTTTACGTTTTTGTGTGTTTTTATGCCCTTATTTGGAGAGGACGGGACTGTGGATAGAGCAGAAAACAGAGTGAAAGTAGGGATTGACATGTGGCAGATGTACCTTGGTTGGATTCAAATCGGGGCGACCTGCTCAAGGGTTAACCTCATGGGACAGGCAACCTAGACCGCTAAGCTATACCTGCACCCCAAGAGAGTAGTTTTTGATTATCATTATTTACTTTTGTGGGCTGTGGGCTGCACGGTGGTGCACTGGTTAGCATTGCTGCCACACAGCAAGACAGTCACAGGTTTGGATCCCGGTTTGGGCAAGGTGGGATTTTTATGTGTGGAGTTTGCATGTTTTCCCCACACGTGTGGGGTCTCTCTGGGAACGCTGGCCACCTCCCACAGTCCAAAAACATGCTCATCAGGTTAATTGGCAGGTCTAAATGTGAGCGTGTGCATGAAAGGTTGTCCGTCTCTGTGTGTCAGCCCTGTGATTAACTGGAGACCAGTTCAGGGTGTACCCCGCCTCTCGCCCTAAGACAGCAAGGATAGGCTCCAGCTGACTGCAACCCTGAACAGGATAAGCAGTAGAAGATGAATGCCTCTATTAGACAGTACCACCAGGAGAAAGTATGGCAAGGAAAGGGGGTGGACTTGCGCCAAATAGTGTCTGGACCAGTAACCAACCCTATGACCAGTGCCACAAAGACCCTAGCCTTTGTACATGGGGCACGTTCTCTACTAACAGAGCTTGTAAACACTTTCCCAAGTAAGTGACTTTTTGAAACCATGACACCAAGTTCACAAAGCTGATATTTGGAGCATGGTTCAATCAGGCTTTCCTGCTGAGATGGAGTTACCTCACTAAAGTCCTTACTCACGGCTGCTCCTGTATCATCTTAGAGCCTTCTACCTCCCCCTCTTGGCTCAACCATGAGACTTGATGTTAATTACAATGAACATCCCCTAATCCCTCACCATTCCTCTAGCTTTGCAGTACCCTGTGATTTCTGCAAACACAGAACTTGTAAATGTACAACCCGCAGGTGAGAAAATGTGGTGAGTTCTGAGCAAACTGGATGACAGTGTATAGTGCAGAACCTTCCTTCTTTACCAACATGTCTATATTATTCAGTTTTTCTACAACAACTGAATAAATGCAATATCTCTCGCTAAAAATCTGCATGTTGTTGTAGTCTTGTCTTTATTACAGCTTCATACAGACCCACAGGTAGCGTGGGACACCAAGTGCCTGTGGCATAGTCACACACATTTACTGGCAGATGTTATCAGGACTCCATGCCAAATGGACCTGCGGCAACCTGTGTGCAAAGTCTGATTCCATTTCTCTGGATCACTCCCATCTCCTGACTGGCCTCCTGATCCACGATGCATCTGGCTTCCTTTCCATGGAAAGAGCAAACAAACCTGTCATACTTGCTCCGGGAGATGCTCGACTTGTTGGCATCACGGCAGTCCATCCGGCTCGCTTAGTATTTGCATTTGCATTGGCTGGAGGCAGCTCTGAAAGGCTCCAGTGATCTGCGATCGTCCTGAGAGGGTCCTAAGTATAGTGGGCCTGCAGCTAAGGGCAGAGTCAGAACAGCGTGTTGACAGACACCAGCGCTCTTCCACCATCCATGGGCCCATGTGCTCTGACAGCTGTCAACTACCTCCACCATCACCTGTCTTTCACGACACCACATGCACTTGCATGCATGCATGAACACACACGCTGACATGCATATTATTTTCTTTGCACATAAACACATTTAAGCAGAAACGGACACAAGCACACACAAAAAGTCAGGGAGGAGCGAGCTCTTGGCGCAGGCTTTTAGTCCAGTCAACCCCTCTGGATCCCACTCCACTGCCCTTTTCCTTTTGTTTCATTCAAATGCTACCCCTCCCTCTCTTTCTCTCTCTATCTCCATCTCTCTCTACCCCCGTCTCTCTCTCACGTTACTCCCGGCCAAAGCTAGGGATACAGAGCGCCAGCCACCCGTGAGATGAGCGATTTAGTAATTGTGCAGCTGGCAGCACAGGCTCCCAGTGCCTGTGCAGCGGTAGTGGACACTGTGGCATGTATGTGCACAAAGGCTCATTTAGTGAGGAGAAGAAACCGTAAGAAAAAAAGGACTGCTGAAATTCAGGGATACAGAAACAGACCGAGATAGAGAGAAAGTAATGGGGCAAATTGTGAAATAGAAATTTAAAAGAGTGGATGCACGCTTGTCTCAACATGTGGTTAGAAGCTTTTGGGCTCTGAAGAGCAGCGATATTGGCATGGGAGAGCGGGAGCGTGGGCGGAAAGGGTGGCAACGGTGGCGGTGATGGGGCAGATTTGCAGCAAAAGTGAGGGAGTGAGAGGGGAGGAAGGGCAGGGGTGGAAAAGCAGCAATTAGTGTAATTAGTAGAGCAGCTTTAGCAAGGCACTGACAATATGTCACCTCTCATTACAACGCGTACGCAAACACAGCAGCCTAATGCAAGGCAGCACCCATTCTCCAGACTGTTCGCTGTGTCAATGCAGATTTTGTTCTCTCCAGTCATGCTCGGCTGCATATCATTGACTTGCCAATACAACATTGGCTTTGGAATTCAGAAAGGAGAGTCCAGTTTTTGAGAGAGACCCAGAGAATGGATGGGTCTATCTAGCATGCTGCTGGGTGTTTGTCAGAAAAAAAAAAAAAAAAAGGAAGGAGTCTCAGTGTTTGTTAAACTAAGGTGGAACTGATTTACTCAGATGATGAAATATTTTCGATATTTGTGAAAAGGAGGAACAGTCAGTCAGGATTGATGTTTTGACAACCGTGGCATGAGAACAGCAGATTCAAAGCTGTTGATGAGTCACTCAATGTGCTGTTGAGAAATTTTCCAGAGTTGGTCGCACTTTAAACCTGCAGTAAGAACCCACGGCGCTACTATTGGGCCCAGGTGGGCCTGGGCCCTCCCATTTTAGGCACAGGCCCAACCATTTTGACCCAATATTGACAATTAAGAGATACAAATTAAATTAGGCCTATTGCCAAGGTGTGTCTTTGTCCGCTTCAGCACTGAGCTGTGGACAGCAACACAAGAGCCACGCAGGTAGGCTACTGAGTCGCTGTCCTCAGTACCTCAGAAAAGCGCCCAAATGTAGATGAAGGGGAACCCTTTTTCCTTCTGGCTTTTTTTAACTGGCCCATCCAGTTTTCTGAAGGCCCACCTACAATAAAAATCCTGGCACCGCTAGTGGCAGTGAGGAACTTTTATCTCTGTGTTGATTTTGGCAACCCCCATGGACAAGTTTATGTTTTTTGGACATATTTGCTGATCTTATACTATAACTTAAGTGGGGTACACACACAGGGATTTTCTAAATGTGAAGATATTTTTTTAAGGTAAAAATCAGGAATTGAACAATTTTGATGGTATTGTGTGTGTAATCTCAACACAGCTCACCACACACAAAACAGTCCCCCCCCCAACCAGTCCTCCGAGACAGAAATCTTGTATGACCAAACGTGATCTAACAAAACCATAGAAGAAGAAATATAGCATCAGGTAGCAACAAGTAAACTCAAAACGCAACATGGAAGAGGACATAGAAAAGGGAATGATGGTGATCTTGAGACTATTTTTAACAGAAAATTCCGGAACCCCCCAAAAAAGGGAAAGACTGTGGAAAAAATCCTGGAGACGGCAGGAACACAGACTTTCCTCACAAACTTTCCGTGTCAGGTCAGCCATGCTTGTTTTTGTTTACGTCTGCTTCCTTATTCCTCAGTCAGCTCGCTTCCTGATTGGCTACATTCCATTTCACATCCCAACTCACAGAGTCATGACTCAGGAGTCGTCGGCTTTCCCAACGCACATTAAAATTTTTGGTCATAAATATTGAACAAGTTTAATATTTACGATTGTCTGCCCTGACCCGTTTCAAAGTCGATTATCAGGACAAATTCAATTCTAACACACCTCAGACCACAGGATATTCTGATAAGACCTAAGATGATCAGGCATTTGCAGTTATTGGTCGGGAAGGAGGAAAGTCGGGACAAAAACAGCCCAATAATCTTCATGTGTGTACCCCACTTTAGTCCCACCATTACACTTGTGACATTCCCGCTAAAGGGGGGGAGTCTATACCTTTGAACTGGTAATGCAAAGAAGATCCGGATTCAAAGACATCTTTGTTCAAGAAGCAACTATCTTTGTCATTGTTGAATGTTTGTGAGGAACAGACTCATAATGTCAGCACATCCATGAGCCAGTGCTCTTGTTTACATGGCAACCCCACTGTACTCTAGAGCAAACACTTGTTTTGTGTTCTCTACGCTCTGTTTTGTTTTGTCAGGCTCGCAGCGAACTGTCCATTAAAACTTTGATACATGAACAGTTCATAGAAGAAGACGTGTTTTCTGTTGTGCCTCTGGTCCTGTGTTTTTTCTCACCCCTGTGTGACATGGCACAGGGCAGCTCAGCCAAGTGACTGTGACAAATTGGGATTGAAAATGACAAAATAGGCTATTTAATAAGCATGGCGGAGGGGATTGGACTCTGGTGTTGGGTTCACTGGAATAAGCAGACTGTCTGAACTCCTCCTGGGCTCAGCTTTGATGGCAGCTTTCATCCATCTGATGGGGAGATTCTGGCAGTAGAGGATGGAGCCGGGTCTGTCTCGCTATCTATCTGTGTGTTTGTTTGTTTGTGTGTGAGTGTGGGTTAAGCTGTGCAACCTTGCGAGTGTGTGTTAGTGTGGGCACAACAGAACAGTTTGGGTAAATGCAAAATCAGAGCACACATCATTTCAGGCAGAGATAGACTGGAGCGAGCGAGCGAAGGAGCGGGCCTGGAGGGAGTGAATGTGGCCATGTGTTAACCTCAGGCTATTAACTTCCAAATATAAACTCCTTCCCTCAGATAGTAATCACTTTTGCTGCTTTTTTTGTCACCTTGGCCCCTGGAATGAGAAGTTGTTATTAGAGGAAGATGCAGCCGTATTCCCCTCTGATACCAGGCTCAACTGACTTGTCATGTTGTGCCGGCGCTGAGAGAAATGGTAGCTTACAGTAATGTGCAGAGAACACCAGAGGAAGTAAATAAATATGGACGTGTTTTGAATGAAAAAGAAAAAGGTTATGCAACATAAAAGTTAGACCTTTGAAAATACATTTTAACCCTTTAGAGGTAGTTCCACAGCTGTGTAGTTCTTTTGTAGCACTGATGCCTCAATTTCACTTGGTGGCCATTTTTTACAACAACACTTTTAAAATTAAACAAGGACTGAACAATAATGGCAAAAAATAATTATCACTATCATTTTAATTGATATTAAAAGTCATGATTAATAACACAACTATTCATTGAATTCAAATCTTGAGTATTTATTTTACGACAACTTAAAAGTAAAATCAAAAAATAAATTAGTATCTAGGAAAATTATAATAATAATTGAAATAATAGCAATAAAAAAACAAATAAAAGTAATTACCGAATCTACATGCACTCCTGTAAAATTTACAAAATTTGCAACACAGCCAAAAAAACCCAACCCAAAAATAATCTTTGAAGTCTTTTCAAAAACCTTTTTAAAACAAAAAAAGGAATTTTTTAATTGTTTTTCTACTATTATAATGTTTTTATGATTGTAAGAAGCCAAAATCGACATCATGATCAAAATTCAAATAATTGTCCAGTCCTAGGTGAAACGAAAAGGTATTGTTTTCTTTTTGCCTCGCTTTTACTTGGAAACGGCATTCTTGCTGACCTAAAATCAAAAAATTTTGAAAACGGCCTCCAGAGTGGAATTTTTCAGAAACACCGTGGCCACCTTTTTTCGCCATGTGGAGCGGAACCTTAACCACTAAGCCATCTGCACTCCGCCATGGCCAGCTTTGCCGTGTAAAACAGCAAGCCGCAGTTTTCAGTGGAAACGCTAACGTCATACTCCGCTTTGCGCATACCATTTTTATTGTAGGAACTTTTAATTGCCATGCGCAGCCTGGGCAACAACAACAACAGGAACAATGGTGGACTACCGTGTTGTGCTTGTGCTGCTGAATCTGCTGACTGCCTTATAACAAAATGTGCATCTGTTGAACCGCTTCTGCACTCAGCGAAGACGCATTCAATATATTGAGTAGAACAGGGTTGGTTGTCACACTTTTTACTCTCGTGTGAATTACTCATCGTCAAAACATCTTTCAACAGTCACCCCTTCATTGAACCGAAGCTTAATGTGTCATCTTGAAATGTTTATCCTTCTCATTTGCCAACTCATTCTAACAAAGAGGTAATTAACTATCAAAAACACTCTGACACATTGTGACAGCCAACCCCAACACAGGGACGGTTGTTGCACACTGTGGGGTTGTTTGTTACAATATCATTTAAATGGAATTTTTTTTTTTTTTAAAAAAGGCCAGAAGGCAGAACTAAATCTGAAAGTTTAATTCCACTGACAAGTTGACAAAACATAACTTCATGCATCTCAACACAAAATGAGCAACATGAACACGAAACACACCTTTAGACCAGCCTACTAAATATAACATATACAAATATATGTGACAACCAACCCCAAAGAAAATTTGACAACCAACCCCAATTAGAATTTCTCGCTAGCATCAGGGCGTACAACCGTCTAACAACTAGTTAGCTAGCTAATAACAATCTAAACTGTTGCTTTCCTTGTCATGGGTAACAATTGTTTTGTTATAAACTTATCGGTGAAAAAGTCTGTAAAAATACTGAGGAGGTGAATATTTACAATTTGACATGAAAAACACAAAAAGTGCTCTCGGCTCAAGTCCAGCTGTCTGACTCCAGAGAAGATGATGAAGGTGAGCTCTGATCCCAATTCTGCATATTTCCCATACCACAACTTCAGAGACAGCGCCGTCTGGTGGCGAGATAAAATGAATATGACGACCAACCCGTGTGACAACTAAGCCTATTCTCCCTTATGCCTGATTGTCAGCCCACCTCTACTTCTGTGGAGAACCACCAAAAGACACTTCTGTCTAGTCTGTCAGCGTTTCAGTGTAAACAGATTTTTTTCACCCCATTTTTTGTGTTTTTGGGTGAAACGTTGTTGTGTGAACGGACCCTTGGTATCTGTACAGCCATAAATACCTAAATACGACGATTCTAGTATAACAATAATACAAAGAAAAAGACAAACGACAACAACAAAAAGAAATGTATGCACCAGAAGAATAAATCTATACCAACTCTGCACTTGTAGGAGTTCTACAAGACGAGACAATGGATAGAAAAGAAATGAAAACAGAAAAACCAGACAAACAGATGTCTGCAAAAGTTGCAGTGCTGAGACAGTTATCAATACAACAGGTTAAATAAGTCAATAGAAGAACAAACGAATGTGTGGGTGACAGTACAGTGTAAGGGAAAAAAAGGAGTGAGCATCATCTTCTTGATGGGCGGACAACAGAGGGGATGATACAAAAGGTGTAAGGGCAGCGTGACAGACACAAAGAGTGAGTAAAAACGAAAAGAAAACACAAGAAAACATAGTGACACTGAGTCAGAGGAGGGAGCCGAGGGTGTGAAAGCAATAGGTTTTAGAACTTGTTGACAGTGAGTTAGACACAGAGACGGAGAGAGACAAAGAGAGGCGAAAAGAGGTGAGTGGAATACAGAATGAGGACGGGGAGGAAGGTGAAAAACTAATGGTCGGATATGGAAGACAAAAAAGAAAATAATGGTAGGAATGGTGAGGAAAACTGTGTATGTGATATTGATGCATAACAAAGGGGAATGTTTCAACTGCAGAGACTATCTTTGCATTTATTCAATTTTCGGATTATACAAGCCCCCCAGAAAGGGGGAAAAAAGCTTTATCCCAGTAGGACACAATGTTTCTGACTGGCTTCAACACACACTGTCTGTGAAAACATGAATTATGAATCATGAATTAAAACATGACATTTTCCGCCAATGTGCTAATTCAATCCTATGAGGATTTTTTTTTTTTTTTGCATTTCCGAGCCTCAGAATATCGCATGGTTCAAAATTTGGCTGGAGGCTATAACTCACAGCTGCACTGCATTCTGGGAGCAATCCTGCAGAGCTGTATGTGATTGTCATGTTAGAAGGCAAACCTAAACTTCCTTGTGATGGGAAGAGCTGACCACAGGGTCGATGGTCGGTTGGAAATATCCAGCAGTGTTTTGTTATGTACAGAAGACTCTGTTGAATAGATGCTACAACATCACTAATCCACAGTGTATTCATAGTTTTTCTTGATGACAAATAACTCCTCATCCTTTAACTCATTTTTCGTTTAAAGGGACTGTGAGGACTTTCTGAAAAAGTCTCACTTCTGGATATCTGCCTGATCCTAATCCACAATTTAAAATGAGATTATCAGCACCAATATAGGTTTTTCTAAATGCTATTTCTTAGCTTCCAGATCAGGTTGGACAGGACTGGATTGATTTACAACATGTTTGGGTCTCTATGACAACACCATGCCGGCTGACAAAGTTTCGTAGTGAGAAGAGAACAGAAAAAGGACAGAAGAGAAGAAGAAAGCTTAATGAGCGAGTGATAGAGCACGGATTAAAGGCTAAAACACGAGCTAAAGGCTAAAACACAGGCTAAACTGTTTGCGATAATGTTCATTCCAACCCACATGCAGCAGTTATTCTGCAGTGATCTGATCAAACTTGAGAGTCTGTCAATAAAATAAGGAGTGAGGTTATGTTAGCTCTGATTGGTAGATGAGCAGGACATAAGGATTCGCCAACGTCACACGTTAGCCTACAGATACGTCTCAGAGCGTCAGGCTACTAGCAGTGCTAAATATAGCCGGCAACTGAATTGAACTAAACTAAACTAAACTAAACTAAACTAAACTAAACTAAACTAAACTAAAATAAAATAAAATAAACTGAAATAAACTAAACTGAAATAAACTAAACTAAACTAAACTGAAATAAACTAAACTAAACTAAACTAAACTGAAATAAACTAAACTAAACTAAACTAAAATAAACTGAAATAAACTAAACTAAACTAAACTGAAATAAACTAAACTAAACTGAAATAAACTAAACTAAACTAAACTGAAATAAACTAAACTAAACTAAACTGAAATAAACTAAACTAAACTAAACTGAAATAAACTAAACTAAACTAAACTGAAATAAACTAAACTAAACTAAACTAAACTAAACTGAACTAAACTGAAATAAACTAAACTAAACTGAAATAAACTAAACTAAACTGAACTGAAATAATAACTAAAAAATAAAAACTAAATTGAAATAAAAAAATAAAAACTAAACTCAACTAAAAACTGAACTGAACATCTAAACTTAACTAAACTAAACACTAAACTAAAAACTAACCTAAAAACCAAACTTAAAAACTAAACTAAACTGTTAAGAGTCACATCATCAGGACAGTTAGCGCACAATAAAATTGTAAAATAATCCACTCTGGAAAGAAAGGCATAATAATAGTATTTAAAATTGAAAAAAAAAAAGTTTAAAATAAAAAAAAAAAAAATGAAAAGACATTCAGAAACACCCAAATGAGAGAGCACACAAATGGAATTCAAATGTAATTTTCACAGACGCTTTCAGACGTTCAATACTGAAGATTACTTGAAATGTGCCACAACGGGTGTGACTGCCAGTTGATTGGTCGATCACTTCTTTCATTCCGTCTCCCAAACCAGTTTCCACTCCCTTCTTTTTCCCCCACACTGTGATAAGCTTGTTATCTCTGCCTCTCTGCCCTGCCATTAGCCTGCTCTCCTCTCTGTTCCTCTCTATTGTGCCTTCCCTGACCAATCAGATTAGATGCCACTTCAGAGAGTTGTGTGAAGTGTGTTTCAGTACTGTGAATAACTGAGTGAAAAGTGTGAGGCCACTTCTTCTTCTTCTCTTTTTTTTTTTTTTTTTCCCTCACAGAAACACCTTATCACTCGGGCTGAAAATGATGAATCGGAGTTGGCAATGCATGGCGCCGTGTTGTCAGTGATGTCAGAGCCAAACAACAACAACAACAACAAAAAAAAACAAAAACTGGCTCATTCATGAGGGCTTGTAAATTATTGCAAACAGAAGGCTGCAACAAAAGCTGACGAGGCAGGTTGATGACGATGCCTCCCATCCTTTAAAGTACGAGCAGATCTGAGGCGAAAGGAGCGCTACAGACGAGACACACTTCCTGTTCTCTTTCCTTCTGATGTGATATTGTGTTGGAAGATTTTCAGGGAAACATTAGCATGTTAGTTTAAAATGCATCAAGAGACCTGACTGGAATAACTTTGCAATCACAGGCTGTGGAATTTTAAACAGACTTCAGCTTGATTCCCATGGCGACGGTTCCAAGAGGATGGCGCCCTCTGACCTTGATCTCTGAAATTGTTTCTGTGGCACCACCATATGGTCGGCAGTTTTGATTTGGAGTGAGACGACTTGAAAATGATTGAAAAGATGGCCCTGATGTTGGTGCAGATATTGAAAGTCCACAGACGGTGGATTATCATCGCTCTCTGTTGAGCCACACAAGTCGTGTTACAGCTGGTTCAAAATGCAGTCACCGAGTTATTAGACTCTGTTCTCGCATCCCTCCGTTGACCACCTGTACAGTTCCAAGGTGCTGCTCCAAGTTAAATTTCCAGCTAACCTCATTCCATAATCCTCTTTCCTTTCATTATTTGGTCATTAAACTTCAGCCTAATATCCATTCACCCCACAGATTCAGAAACGAAAACCAGTAGCTCACCACCTGCCGCTGTTAAAGGAACGGGTATAAACTGTTGGACCAGCATAAGCCGTTGAGCTATTTGTGGAATATCAGCGTGAAATAATGCACTCATCACGAAAGAACATAGTGATGTTGCACATCAAATTAAACAACAGGACCTGGGCTACACAACTATATAAACATTTCTAACATGAAGCAAACACAACTCAAATAACAGCTAAATGAATCGCCACATATCAGCTCCACTGTGTCAACCCACTTGTTTGCTTCCATGTTTTAGCCTTTAAAAATTACCTTTATAAAATAAAAAACATGATAAAACCTTTATAAAACAAATCATTATAAATTTAGTCCCAGAAATCATTTCCAGAAAACCTCAGATTTCTCTTCCCTCCACTAAACTCCGTCAGCTTGAGTGGTGTTGTCATGAGACTACAATGTGCCCTGAATCACTCTGATCCTGTCCAACTTGATTGGGAAGCTGGAGCTGATAATCTCATTTGTTGATGAGATAGAGGTCTTTGAAACTCATGTATCGAATCCGATACATTTAGCAATAAAGGGTTAACAGATTCCGCAGGAAATATGTGAAACTTACGTGACACCTTAGACTGTGACAGTTCAGTATTTTTTACTGGGCAAGATAAGTAAAGTTATAAAATGCACATCTTTGTCCATGGGGGGCGCCAAAACCAACACAACAAACCAAAAGTTCATTAGGGAACCTTTAAAAGAAATGGAGCGTAGATTTTGTAAGTTTATTTTAATGCTCATGAATGAAGAAAATAAAATCTGCCAAGAGGTACTCCCTTTAGTACAGGGGTGTCAAACATACGACCTGCAGGCCAAAACTGGCCCACCAGGGGATCTAATCAGGTCTGCAGAATAAATGCAATCTGTTTCTGAAACAGATTTTTGAAGCAAATCTGCCATGAAAATGGCGTTTTTTTTGGCTAGGTGTTTGGCGAGGTGGTACTTCCAGAGCCAGCCTCAAGCGGACACTCCAGGAACAGCAGACTTTAGCACTTCCGCATTGTCTCATATTTTCAGACTGGAGGCTGCCGCTTGGTCGATGCCCAAGGAGTATAATATTCGAGAGTCCAGAGTCAGTGATGCAGCGGTGAAAGCCAGCTACATAGTTGCTAATGTTAGCATAAAGCTGTACTATCAGGGAGAGTTCCTGAAAACGTGCTGAAGGCTGCAGAGGTTGTGTATCCTGAGAAGCGACACTAGCCTCATGAAGAATACTGTTGCAGAGAGGATTTAAGAACTATTTGTCATGTGTGTTATACCTTTACAAGGCAGGGGATAACATAAATGTGTTTGTTATCTGGTTAGAATAGTTCCCACTTCAGTTTGTAAGGTGCGGGGAGTCTATCCATGTGTTCAGAATAACTACACAGAAAACAGAGTTAAAATCATTTGTAAAGTTGATAAGTTGGTACAATTTTAAGTGCAGTTTACTACATTTTTCAATTCCAAATACCTGTGATTTAATGTTTTGTGCCATTGTAAAATCACTGTTATCAGTTACAAAGCACACGGTCAACCAGGGCTAAGGACTGTTGAAATTGCTGCTATTTTTCTTGAGAAATCCCAGACTAGTCATGAAATGTTCTGTTGAAAGATAGTTCATAAAATATAAAGATATTTATATTATACCTCTATTTCTTTGCACTAAAACAAAGAGAAACTTGGACTTGTTGTTTACAGGTCATTACGCTATGATTTTACTTGTCTGGCCCACTTGAAATGAAATCAGGCTGTATGTGGCCCTCGAGCTGATATGAGTTTGACACCCCTGCTTTAGTACATCCACTGCCAGAATTAGTTTTTAACTGATTTGTCTCAGTCTTACACTGACGCCACTTTTTATGGCCAGAATGCTCAGCAGTGGAATTGGGAAAAATGCCTCACTGCTCTTTGAGTATCTTTTAGAATTAATTTTAAGGTTCTTTTACTTGTTTTTAAATGTCTTAATGGTTTTGCACCCTCTTATCTATCTGATTTGCTTTTACCAAATGTGCCTGTGAGAGACCTCAGGTCTTCTGGTACAGAGCTTAAACATTTTAAAAGCAAATTAAAACCTACCTTTTTAGTCTAGCTTTTAACTGAGTTTTATTTATTTATTTATTTATTTATTTATTTATTTATTTATTTATCCATCCATCTTAATTTTCAACACATATTTACTTATTTATCTTATTATCTGTACATTATTATTTTCATTATTTAGTATCTCTGTAGTTTTTCAGTGCCCTATTTATATCTTTTAGTTTGGTTAATTTATTTTCTTATCCTAAGTTTTAACATCTATTTCTACCGTCAGTGTTTTCTCAGATGGTGTTTCCTCAGTTCATCAGCACACATTTTGATTTTGTTGTTGTGTTAATGCATTGGGGGGTGTGGGTTTGTGTGTTTGAGGGGGCAGGGGTGGAGGGTTTTGTGTTGTTCTATGGGTTTGGGGATGGAGGGGAGTCTTATTTCATTATTTTTCTGTTTGTTAAGCACTTTGTGTTTCCATTTTAGGTATGAAAAGTGCGCAATAAAAAAAGTTTGATTGATTGATTGATTAAGGACAAAACAATAAAACTGTGAACATATAGTTGGTGACGGTGCTGATGGGAAATGCAGTCATCATCCAGGGGAAAATAATAATAATATGTTAGCAAGTTTCAAGTTACTTTAATCATTTACCATATAAAACATAATCCAAAAACAAACAAACTAATTAAGTCTCTAGACTTAATTTCATGCTCTCAGTCCATAAACACAGCATGAGAATTTAGAAAATATGTAATATAAATAAAGAAAAGTGAGCAAACCAGTTAAGTAATGATTGCAAATCAAAGTAAAACCATTAAGACGCTCCATTCCAAGAGCTACATTAACCTCACTAAACCACAGTCAACAGTTTGCCCATCATAGCGCTGAGCTGCTCCGGCTTCCAGCACGTCCAGTGTGAGCCGTCATATCTGTTATTAGAAGTGTGCACACACTGCATATTTGACCACCAGTTATAACACGACATGACCACACGTATTCTCACACGCAGCCACTTTGCTTCTTTGCATGCCAGGTCGTGTTTGTGCTTATTTGAGCAGTGTGTCAGAGAGACAGAGAGGGCTGTCTGCCGGCCATTGGCCCCATGCCTATCGGTTCGCAGTGATCAGTCTTCCCTGGCTGTCGTCTGTCCACTGCCAACTGTCAGAGGGCTCGCTCTGGGCATGCCCACTGATGAGAGGCTGCAGCCACGCTTCTAGAATCAATCCAGTGCTCTAATAGGTCACGTATGGCTGCACAGCGCTTGCCAATAGCTTTGGATTGGAGGATGAGCGGAGGAGGGGGGATGGATAGTTATGGAGGCAAAAGAGAGATACACAGGAAGAGATGGATATGTCAGCCAATTTTTTTATCATCAACAAACAACTTTTGGCTACCGCAGGAAAAGAAAGGGCACTAATTGACTTGCTACTAATTTGCCCGTGCTGCTGAAGACTTGTGACTGCACTGTCTGCTCTAACACAAGACTGTTTGCCTCCGTCTCCCCCTCTAACTCATTCGAGTTTCCTACTTTTAGACCTAATTATGAGTAAATGTGAACACTTTTAATGAAATTCCCAGAGTGCGGAGGCAGAACAGAAGGAGGTTTCATTGGAGGAGTGTGGAATTTGTTTTTAGATACCAAGCAGTTGGTGCTCGGCAAATGTTTCAGTTTGCAAAGCAACTTCTGGGCCATGGAGCAGGCATGAAAATATTTGATACAAATGCTCTCTAATTAAACATATTCGAACTGCCTGCCGCACTGTTAAGTCTACTGTAAGGGAACAGGGAAAGTGTAGATAGGCAAAAACGAATTAATTATATCCTCCCGATGCTGTTTGCCTTTGAGGCAAAGAGGAACAAACTCCATGTTTTTATTTCTTTGAAGTTATCACTCCATAGCTCAAACATATCTAATTGGAAAACTTGAAAAGATTTTTTTTTTCTTTTTATCAATTTGAGTGGGACTGGGGCAGTAAGACGAGTCTCCATTCCTTTTCCACCAAAGTGACACATAGCGACACGAAACCCTCACAAGAGAACACGTTTCTTTTTCAAAGAATACAAACCTTTTGTTTTAACTGCACAACCCGCATGATGTTTACACTATAATGTAGAGCATTTGCATTCGATTATTTTTTTTAAAGGACCAGCAGCTCTCACTCTCACAGTCATGAACCACAAACGTAAATATGGATGCTGTATTTATTGATTTCTGTCAAAAATCAGTCACTACATGTGCTCAAACATCCTTGTTTCATCAATACAGACTGATGAAATTAAACCTCACAGGCCCCTCAGCTGACCTTTGGCTAAGCCCCGCCCCCTCCACTCACTCTGACTAATGTTGGAGTGAGTGAGCTTGACTTAATTTGGAGCTACTGTATTTACATCACCTTTATTATCTGGGCTATTACAGATAAGCTAATGAAGCTAAGCCCCAGAAGCTAACGTTAGTTTAACTAGAGCCCTTTGGACAACAGCTAACAATGATTGACGATCACCAAAGAACAAAAACTAGAACAAAACAGGCCAATGAACTCCAACAAACAAAGAGACATGATGAACAACGCAGCTAGGAGCTAATGCTAGGCTAACATTAGCTAACGTTAGAGGTGTTAAAGATAACTTTATATTTCTTTCCAGCAAAGTGACAACATGTTGCCTCAAGTATGATGATGACTTGCCTTAGAACAGACGTAAACATCCGTGTTAATTTTATTCACATTAAGTTGAAGATGTCACTTTTTGCTAAAAAAAACTCACCCCGTCGGCCAGCCTCTCACGATACCTTGTGTCAGAGCTGCGTGTTCCCCATGAACACCATGTGACCCTTTTTAAACTTAAAGTCTCAGAAAAAAAAACCATTAAAACAAACATTAACTGACTTTCTGAAATGCATCCCAACAGATGTCTGGGCAGAGAATGTCTTAGTGTATGGGAATGGATATACGCACTGTGATTGGCTCATCACATTTTGGGGCGGGGCTTATTTTCTGCAGTGTTACCTGCTGCATAAACATCAGGAAACTCTGCTTCTGACCAAAGAAATTGTTCTCTTTTAGGGAGCGATATGGGCAAAATGCGTCAGGATCAGGATCTGAATTTTATCAGGATTTCTATTTTGAACTGTGAATAACATTTTTTCCTGCTTTCTGAACTATTTTTATGCACCAGTTTTTGCTTTTTCTGCACCATTTATGAATTTAAATCTCATCTTGAATCCTCTAATGGGTTTTTTTAACTCTCACATTTTCACATCATGATAAATCCACTCATTTAAGGACGTCAGCAGTCAGTGCAACAAAGGATTAGGGATTAAAAAAAAAGATAAATCTACAAGAATAAAGTCATAAATTTACGAGAATGAAGTCTTTTCTGAAAGACAATTTATGAGATATCTTGTCTATCAGAAGAGAAGCAGCTGCCTGTGCAAAAATGAGGAACACGGAGCTTCTAGTGAAGTTATACTTTAGTACAGGTTTTAACTTGGACCTTATCCTTGTTGTATGTAAGAGTTGTTGAGTTTAGCTTTATACAAGCAGTCTATGCATAATTCAAATGTAGTTTAGTGAGGAGCCGTTACTGGATCTACTTTGGTTTTGTTTGTACACCTGACAGAAAATGTAAATATTCACATGATTTAGAACATGATTCATATCAATTTCAAAGGGACGGATCAGAAGAGAAGCCACTCCGTTAAATGACATACACAGAGAATTTTCTAGAGTTATCTCTAGACTCTTAGTCGATCTGGCTCCAGCTTACTAAGTTTAAAGGTGAAAATCTGAAGTAGAACCTTCCAAAACTTCTACCTGGGCTTTGTAGGTACAAGTGTGTTGCTGAAGGGGGAAAGGGAAACTCAAACAAGAACTGGCAATTTGGCCAGATGAAAATGGTGATTAGAAAGTAAGACTTAATAACTCAGTGTTGGACATGGCTCTGGACATGGCTTAAATCCTCACTAACAAAGAAAATCCCTTAATTAACCTTCTACTGTGCGTGTTCAGATTGTTGTGTTATGGTTCTGAACTGGATAAATCTTGTAACTCAAAGCTTCGATGGTGGAAAGAGAGCATGCATGTATGCAAAGAAGATAGTACCTACCCTGCCTCCAATATAGCAAGAAAAGAAACAATGGCTGTGTCCTGGCCACGAATCATACCTGAGAAAGTGGAGGAGGGGGATATTGTTTCTATCCTCTGCATATTATCAAATTGGCTCAAAGATGGGATGATGTGACTTTTGCAGACAGCCAACAACAGCCTTGGCTTACAGCGTCTGTGGAATTGGCGATGCCACTATGTTGGACCTTGCTCTTTAGCGGCACAGGAGGGGAGGCCTGGTTGCAGAGGGACGCTGTCCTGTCCTAGCAGAGAATGGTAATAGTGTGTCATCCCCAGTGCTGCGCAGAATGGATTGGCCATCATCCTTTGCGGGGCCAAGTAGTTGATCTTACAGAGGGGCACCAGGCAGACTCAGAAGGCGCTGGTCACATTTTGTCTGTCTGCTGTCAGAGCAAGAGCTCCATCTGAAGAGAAAGCTACAAAATAGACCTATCACTGCCAACAAGTACTCTCCTTCTGTTACTGAAAACAGGCAGCTGCGTGCCCGCTGCTGGGGAACAGAGCACCACTGGTGTTGGTCTGTCATTCCAATAAGTTTGTGGCACGGAGGAAAAAGTCTGTCTGTGCTGAGAGACAGACTTGACCTGAATTTTCTGTCTGCATTGTGTGGAGAATGGAGTCAGATCAAAAAACAGTGCTATCGGTATCTGCCACCTTTATACCTTTGTTTGGAAAGAACGCCTAATATGCACCTTTTTCCACTAAATCCCATTATGAACTTTAATTATATATTACCTTGCATCATTGTAATATTTGATACTTAATTCTACTTCCTGTCTTGGAGGCACAAATGAAAAGTTGGTTTAATTACTGAGTTTAAAATTAACGAAAAACAATGAAAACTTTGTGAAACTAAAACAGTGACGTGTTCTTAACATAACCTCTGTGCAACACTGTTGTATAAGGTAGTCAAGTGCAGAGGGGTTTCACCTTGGCATCTGATTGGCTATCCCTAAGATCATGAATGTTGTCCTCCAAAACCCCCAGTGTGATGCAGTCTCCTCTTCTTCAAGGCCATCTCCCTCTCTCCAGCACTCAGGAACAAGCACCAAACTTTGAGACACCCCTCCTCTTTCTGTAACTTTCTTCCAAAACACATTCGAGAATGTGGTTGACTATCCAAAACATATCGCTGCATAAAAACTTACTTTTCAAAGCTGATCCAGCTGCTGTTGTTACTCTTTGTCTAATGCGTCACTTCTCTTGATGTGTTTTGTTAAAAGACCTAAAGATCTAAAAATCAAATATCTATGCGTCTATACAGTTTATTGCTTTAAACAGCAAAGGAAGCACTCAAAACTTTAACTTGCAGTCCAGCTAGATATTGAAAATTATTGTATTTAAATTGAGCAGGAGAAATGTTGCTGACACTGTTGTTCACTGGGTAAAAAAAAAGTTGTTTTGAATGATTTTAGAGCCATGTAACTCATGGTTGATACTCATTACTTTGTATCAACATGATATCTCATTGTTACTTAATAATAATACTGTAATCTAAAACACAATAATCATACTGTGACTTTAAATGTAGCAAAACATAACCATACATAAAATATGGTTTAAAAAAAAAGAAAAGAAAAAAAAAACAAGTTGTTAATGAGAATTTGATTATCATACCATTAATGAATATAAATTAATACACAGTAAGTGAAATTTCATTGTAACTGAATAATAATACTGTAATTTAAAACAATAATCGTACTGTGACTTTAAATGTAGCAAAACATAACCGTACTCAAAATATGGTTTAAAAAAAACAAACAAAAAAAAAATGTTATTGGGAATTTGATAATCATACCATTAATGAATACAAATCAATCCACAGTAAGTGAAACTTCATTTATTTTACCTTAAAACTTTTACAGTAAAACTCAATCACCCTGCTGTCAGTAAGTGACTGTAAAAATCACAGCAACCTTTTTACAGTGTATTGATAGGTTTGACGCAGGCTGACCTGACCCATCAAAAAATAAAAATAAAAATAAAAAATAAAAAAAATTTTGCAGTCGTTGAAAGTGACCCGACTAATAACTTATCAAACCGGCACCAAGCATATTGACTTCCAAATGTGCACAGAAACAAATATCACTATATCAGTGTATTAAGTTGTCAGTGCTTGCAAATACGTCTGTTAGTTAGACTTTAATGACGCACAAGAGCAGAGGAACCAAATTCATTTCAGCCCCAGGCTTTCCTCTGTCTCCTCTGCGTTTCTGAGACAGCAGCGAAGTGCCCAGTGATGAGCCAACAGCTGATACACGACCGAAAAACAACATAATCAAATACCAGACAGAATTTAGACACATTACGAATCCCATGTCACTTGTAAACTCACAAAATGCTCCATATAGAATACACATACACAAGGTTCAGTAGGAACACCAGGTATGCCTTTCCAGAAACACCAGACTCACAATTCATCTTCAAGCATACACGGACCACCTTCAACTCGACAGATTTGCCACACTGGCTCCAATTAACAAACCAATAACAAACTCCTCAACCCAAGTTATAACACCTCACACTATTTCACCGTTGATAAAAGCAACTCTTTCCTCTCATTCTCCCAATCAAAAATCGTCTCCATCGACAACTCCCTATCCACACCAGCCCCCTCTGATGTCTTCTCCCTCCCCTCCATTCCTATTGTTGAATCTATGTCACGAAGGATTAAGGCAGTTCTAACAGCAAAAAGGGTTCCAACCCAGTACTAGCAAGGTGTACCTAATAAAGTGGCTGGTGAGTGTATACGACTGAGTTTTTCAGGCCCTGAATGCTTGAGTAAACCAAGGACTCTCTTAACTAATTGTGATGTTGCTGTTACACTCAAAAATAGTTTTCTCCATCCTTCATTGTATTGCAAAAACAACAGTAACAACAACAAGGACACTCAATGGGTAGAGTACATGTGTACTTTACCTTTCATTATGTTCCTGCATTGAGATTCTAAAAATAGTCTCATTGTTAAACATCATCCAGCATAAACTAAAACTCCAAGAAGAATTGAGAAATGGGTGGCTTTTGAAGAGTTCTTTGCAAATCTTTTCCTCCAACAGTTCATAGTCTAATGTTGAAACCTGGTATAAATAAACTCTTTGCGAACACTGGGGTCCCTGGACAGAAAGCCTTCTTAAAGCACTTATAAAAACAGGTGAAGAGGTTGTTGTCAAGACAATAGACTTTCCAAGAGGAGAAGCATTCAGTTGTGGAAGGTTATTTTTGTTGTCTCACAAGCCTTAGACAAGCATGCATTTTTAAATTCTTTGGTTATAATATTTTCTGAGACTCAGACACATGGGTCATTATTCTGCCTCCACGTTCCTCTCCAGAGATACAGATTATATTAATCCTCGGTTAAATGAAGAATGCATTGTTTTGGGTTTTGAGGATGATAAAAGACATGAAAGTGAAGAGATGTTACTTCGTGGGTGGGGACTGTAGCATACTTGTTTTGTCAAGTTGGACAGGTTTTCTCCCTTACCACGTCATGATCATTTTAAGTGAAGCTGAGCCAAACAAGATATGATATCGCACAAACACAGCTAGTCCTGGCAGATTAGAACTGTAAGTAGACCGGGGTTCGATCCCAAAAGATGTATGTTGATACCCAATTCCCACAGGGAGCGCCATGTTCCACCAACGCTGCGCCAGATCCTTCCCATTCAAGTCAACAGGACAGAACAGCTGTAATTTATCCACTGAAGAGCACTCTACAAACCGTCGTTTGTCTGTTGCTCTCTCCATCCTGAGCCGTTCGCAGCTGCGCTACACTCCAAAGACTTGTCATGTGTACCAGGGTGCATGCTACTGGATTACGTTAACCAGTGGCAACGGCACCAGTTCTGAGTTCTTGATACCCAATCTAACTGCTACTCAGTTTCATGTAGTCACTCAGTTGACTCAATTGGGGCGACTGTTGATCAGTGGTAGAGTTGTCGCCTCTCAATCGGAAGGTTGAGGGTTCGATTCCCAGCTCCTGCAGTCTTATGTCGAAGTGTCCTTAAGCAAGACACTGAACCCCAAATTGCTCCCACTGTAGTTCAGTGGTGTGTGAATGAGTATGACTGGATTAGATTAAAAACTGATGGCCAATAGGTAGATTGTTCTGCCATCAGTGTGTGAATGTGATGTGGATGGGTGAATGACATCAGCAGTGTAAAGCGCTTTGAGTGGTCAGATAGACTAGAAAAGCGCTATATAAGTACTGGTCCATTTACCATTTACCATTCAATCGTCTGCATGACCCCACTGAACACATGACATCACTGAATGTCACATCGTCAAATTCTTAATCGTTCCACCATTAACAACACCAACTGCACCAAGTAGACGAGGAGCTCTAAGCCGTTTGGGTTGCTCTTGAACTGTTTCTCTCTGGAAATTGGACACCCCCCCCCCCAGAGCAGTTGGTTTCCAATACCACGGACATTGCCTCGGCCAACAGTCTGAGAAGGAATTATTTCCGGAAGCTCCAAGCACGCTGCCGGGCAGGAGAAGTGTGAGATTAGAAGTCCTCTCCCAGCCGGCAGAAATACAATAGGTTAAACCACCTGCAGGCCTGGGGAGCTTTTCTTCCACTGCTGTTGCAATCTTCCTTTCTTGAGGTCGTAGTGCCAGAGACATACTAAATGTTATTGTTTCTCCTTTTTTGTCGACTGCCTTTTGTTCTGAATGTGTCAAAGAAGCCATTAATCACCCCTGCAGCCACACAAAACACAACATAGCTCTCCACTCACTGTTTTATTTTCTGCTTTTCTTTTTCTTTCATTTTCTCTTTGTCACGCTCTTTCTCATCTCTCCCTCCCTCCACTCTCTCCCTCCCTCCACTCTCTCCCCTCTCACTTTTCTTTCTGTCTCTGCTCTGGTTGTTCCGTCTCCCCTCTCTAACCTCTGTGCATGTTTCACGACAACCCAAGCACCGTATCCGCCCCTCCTCCTGCTGCTTCCCAATGTTTGTCTGAAGTATTAGAGTGTTGTTGCCTCATTGGATACAATTAATTGATTAATACTTTTATCCAATTAGTGCTCCCTCATGCAATTAATCAGCTGGCTGATGTTAGGGCCGCTCCATCAGCCAGGCGAGAGGCAGACAGATGCTTTGAGTCTGCTGTGTGATGAACAATGACCTCTCTTTCTCGCTTTCTTTCCCCTCTCCGGCTCCCTGAATCGCTCTCTCCTTTCTATTTTCTACACACCTGGTTTGCTGTCCTCCTTTTTTTTTTAGTGCTCTGCCATCGCTCTCGCCCTCGCGGCACATTGTTCGAATTCCTGCTGAACAGAAAAATCTCTGTTGGAAAACACTTTTCTCCTGATAATCCTCAGAGAACCATCACGTAAGACGCTCACAAACACACAATAGTAGAAGAAAGGGAGGATGAAAAGGGACGCTGTGTTCGAGGGGTTTCTTTCTCCAGAAAATGCACTGCAGTCCGTGGTATTTGTGCTTTAGAGAATAACGATACGAAATAGACTATCTGTCGGGTACAAAAAATGATTTCATATTTGTGGTCCAAAAATGGGGGGGATTGAGTATTTCATCCTAACTGCAGTCTTGGTAACATCAAATTCCTCTTCTGTCCCTCAGGTTTGTCCTCTGAACCGCTCATGGCGTCATCATGATGGCTCAAGAAGCGTCTTTGGACCTTTGAAAGGATGAACTTTCCGGTTGCTCTGAAGAGAAAAGCCATCAAAGATCAAAGGAAAGCACCAACGGTAAAATTAGCTGACCTTTTCTCAGTTCGAGGATTGGGCTTCTGGAGGCAAAACCAGTCATGAATTTTCAAGACAGAGGACTACAAAAGAGATTTCTTGGCAGAAAGAGCCCAACAGAATAATACCAGACAGCTTTAATATCACCTTAAGTTCAAATCAACCTTTGGCTGGATTAAGAAGACTTAAATATGGATGGAAACCACTGCCATCACCTTTCCCCTCCGAGATTCTCCGTTCATCAGTGAGCCAGTCGAGTAAAATCTTCTGCTTTTTTGTTGTTGCCATGGAATATCAAAGTTCTTTTTGACTTTGTTTGTTTCACTTCTTGAGGTCATACTTTGAAAAACATCTGAAACTCTACAAAGCGAGTCAGGTATTCTGAAGAATCAGCATGACCAGCAATGTTACAACACCAACAGGTACTCCGCAGGTGGTAGGAATCCAATATGCTCCATGACCTGCTCTGTATTCAGGAGATAACTTCAGATTATTCCTGAACCCATGGATTAACTTTCAAGTTCTCACACAAGGACCTTTTCAGTTTCCCCTGGCGGAGTTTTATTTGTAAGAAAACTACAACAGAAGAACTCTTTCTGGCTTCATGAAACTTTTATCTCACATGTAGACCCAGTTGGGATTTGTTCGCTTTTCTTTTCCTATTCTTTATAAAGATGGCTCTTTTTTGGACTGCAGGAGCTTGCAGACTTCTGGCAGCATTGGGTCTTTTAAGCTGTTGTAGTTTTGGCTGGTGCGAGACCTCAAGGACTAGTGGTTCGGTCTCAGAAGTGAGTAGACCGGACCAGGAACCCTCTTCACTGGAGCGAGTAAAGCGAGGATGGGTGTGGAACCAGTTTTTTGTGGTGGAGGAGTACACGGGAACAGAGCCACTCTACGTGGGAAAGGTAAGACATCTACTTTCATGACGTAAATGATGTTGAAAGAACAACCTGAACTGTTGTGTTTGGGGGAGAAAAAGCTTCAAAAACACAACTACCTGAGGATGTTGTTAGATTTATTCCGTGTATCATTTGTTCAGTTGGTATTCGGTGCTACGCCCCAACTAAAGGTGGCCCATGTTGGGCTAACAAAGAACCACAAATGACCCATTACAAAATACTAAAAACACTGTAAACAATTACAAAAACTGGGATTTATTGATAAACAAGGAATTAAAGTGCACAAACAAAAACACCACAACAAAATCCCAGGAGAGGCAGCAGTCCCCAAACCAAAAATGCCTCTCCCTGCAGCAGGCAGCAATAACACCCCCACTTACCACGGCTGCCCAAACACTGCCAAAGTTAAAAAGACTTCCGGGACAAAAAGGTCGCCATCATTTGTATCATTTGTTCAGTTGGTATTCGGTTATAAATCAAAAAACAAAACATTGAAATTTTTTTTTTTCCATTTTTCCTTTTTGAAAAGAAAAAAAATAAATGAGAATTTGTTCCCTTTCCAATATCCCGTTTGTTAATATAAATCAAATATAGGAAAGGTGATTTACGGGCCTGATTTTATTATTTGATTAGTCTGATCATCTTGACCCAGAGGTTGTAGACGGAGTAGCTTCTCTGTCAAGAGATCGTAGACGAAGTCGGCTTGGTGGTAATTGCCCGTGCCTACCTCGGGGCGGAAGAAATTCTTCGATCATTTTTTCTAATCAAGGAACTCAAATTATTCAAGGAAGCCTAGTTTTGACCCTGTAATTTGGCGATTCTCTGCTGGATCTCAGAGTAATACCAACTGTTCCAAAACAGAAAGAGTCCTTACTGTTGGATCTTAGTTTATCATTTCATAATAATATCATAGTATACTGGCTGCCTTTTCACAAGGTCACCATTTACTCTCCAACACTGGCTGAAGTTAATATTTTGTAAAACTGATAAGTATACCCCATGAACTTGAAAGTTCCTCTTTTTATAGAATCACTCATATATATTTGATCACAGTGAAGAAGCTAAAGGTATGAAAGCATTATGGGTTGGCCGAGCAGCCCCTCCATACAGAGCGCAGTTTAATTCAAATTACCTCAATCGCATGTTTGTATTCATGCCGTTTCCTGCTTGTAAATCCATCGGCTAAAGAAACTGAAGCACTTACACTGAGTTAGTCATATTTCATTATGCAAAGTAGGTACAAAAGAATGGCACGTTTCCTGACGAGTCTCCTGACAGGGGAAATTATGGTGACTGTGACTTCTGGAGGAAGACTTGGAACAACGTTCCACTGATCAAATCTCCGGTGTTGAACCTGGTTTTATTTTTAGGATCATAAATTCTGGAAGAGTTCTTTTTTAATGCACAAAATGAAACAAGTTTACCTTAAAACATCTTAAAATAACTGCATAACATCTTTGTGGAGCAGATAAACAGCGGTAGTGGACGGCTCATCTATCTGCGCTGCAGGACTTAGAGATACAAAAAATCATTCGTCCCTGCAGCCATTAGGCTCCATAGCGCTCAAGCCAATGGGAGATGAGCTGAAATTCTTGTTTTATGTGATTTTTTATATTTATCTGTGAATTTTCTGCTTTTTGTGATCTTTTTATAATATCATCTACCAGACACCTGAATTTTCCTTAGGGGATCAATGAAGTCTATTCTATTCCAAAAATGGCTGTTATATACAATCTCATAGCAATGGCATGCTCGCTATTAAAAAGAGAGCATCCTTCATTGGACGTATTTGTATCTTAAGCTGTTCGTAGCTCTTTAGCGCCTATGGGATGTAGGAGTTCTTGGGGGTTTGTGCTTTGTTTCACTCCTACGACTGAGAGTACTCCTGTTCTCGCCATTATCTAACAGCCATTGTTCTCGGATCCATTGTACTATGGTGTGCTGTTGATTTTTTGAAAGTTGTAAAAGTCCATTAGCCACTTGTAAACTTTCCACTGATGCTTCAAATGAAAGCTTTACCGTGCTAAAACTCTAAATCAGTGTGTCATGACGCGCTGGAAGTTGTGACTTCAACGCGATATGAGCCTAAAAGATAACACTTGATTGATGGATTTCAATGCTACCATTCCAGTTATGCTTAGAAAAAAAAAACAACAGTTGGTCACTCACTTTGAGCCTTCAAATAAAATAAACATTAAAAAAGTTTGGATTTTCAGCTTCTTCGAGCTTTAACCTCTCCATTATCTCCATTATTGCTTTGTAAACAAATACTGTAAACCGGACCGTTTTCTACCCATAACAGTTGTAAATACATTTTGAGTTAATTTGTTCCTTCGCATCTCAGGTAGACATAACTCTGAGCATCAAAGGCTGTGCTTTATTTGGCTGCCATAGTAATGGCTGTATTAATTCAGCTCCGTTCTTCCCTTCAGCAGCTAACACAGTACGTTCTAATTAGGTAAACATAGTGAGCTGATTGTGGGTCATATCGTTATGTAAAAAAAAACAAAAACAAAATATGTGTAGTAAAAAGATGAAAGCCCAAATCGCAGTGTGAAGACACACTTACAGCCAGCTTTTTTGTTTTTCTCATTTAACTTTTAAAAAATTGAATGAAATCAGTTTTAAACAACGCTGAAAAGCACAACAGAGAAATCTGATTGCTGAGTGATTCTGTCTGCCACTGATATCTGTCCTCTTGTTACCACTCATGGCAGCAGTACCTCTCCCGGTTTGTGGGCATGGACTCACAGTTTACACATCTGCACCACCAGGGAACTTGTTATCTCTCCAGCTCTCCAGATAGCAAAGCAGTTACTTTTCTCTCTCTCTCTCTCCTTCTGTCCACTGGGTCTCGTTCTTCCTTCCTGCACTCTGGTTCATAAAGGTGTCCTCTCCAGTCTGCAGTAAAGTGTATGCGATCACTGCTGTGAGAATCATTCAGGTTTTAGTTTAAAGCTTCTCAACAAACAGGCTTTCTGACTTTCAAAGCACTGAAGAGAACAGACATACACACCTGATCCAAATTTTAAGACCGGTTGAAAAACTGCAAGAATTTACTTTTTGCACTTTTGGATCTTAAGGTTTTGTGGCGGAGTGGTGAGGACCGCTCTGTCTTCCTCCACCGCTGTATGCCTCTCATTCTCAGGAGAGAGTCTGCGGCAGGAGCGCTTGTGGTTCTCGGTGGGTCTGCACTCATGTCCTGCACAAACTGGTTTCCTCGTATTCCCCTGCGGGACTGCACTCCCATCCTGTGGTCCCGCACACAAACCGTTCCCTACATTCTTTGTTAAACTCTGGTCCTGTAGTCCGTTAAGGGTTCACACTTGGCGGCTATGCACACACACACACACATACAGAACAACTAGACTCACCAGATGGATGCGACTGCCCGTCTGCTTCTCGGGCCAAACCGAGGTGCTTCCATAGTGGCACACTCTTGGCAAACCAGGTGACATAGATCGTACCATTGATTAATTTTCAGGTTGTTTTTATTTTACCATAGTTGTTGACAGGAAGTGAGAGTCATATATTGGGTATCTCTGTTTTATGATGTTAGTATAACAGTTTATGATTCATTTTGTCATTTTCCTTATTTAATGAGCAAGGAATGCTGGAACCCCACTTAATCAGCATTGGTCAGCCCGGGGGAGGGGCTAAGGGGGGTATATAAGGGGAATGTTTATGTTCTGTGAACAAGACAGTTGAAGCTGGAGTTGGAATCTCGGGACCCTGAGCATTGTGGCAGCTTATGCTGTGCACTTTCCTGTAAATATTGTTCTTTTTT
This sequence comes from Labroides dimidiatus, assembly GCA_030710495.1. Lineage (NCBI taxonomy): Eukaryota > Metazoa > Chordata > Actinopteri > Labriformes > Labridae > Labroides > Labroides dimidiatus. Next base: position 6,004,996 of record CM061143.1, read on the forward strand.
TTTGGTCTTGGGAATTCTTTTTGGCTTCACTGTAAATATTTTTCCTCACTGTTTGCATTTTTGGTGTCAATAAAAACCCACCAAACAAGGAGTTTTTGGCTGTGCCAACATATCCCCGGTTTTTCTTCTACGAACCCGTGACAAGGTTCTGCGGAGGGTTTCAAAAATGCAAAAAGAAGAAATGGGAGTGAGAAAAAAAACCACAAAAATCATTTGAGTAAGCAATTTAGTACAAACCACAATTAAAGTGAAACAGTCATCATAAGTTTAAGACCCCAGCTCAAAAAAACCTGAAAACCCCCTCAAATAGACACAAAGGTTGTTTTTTTAAAAAGGACGTAGTAATGAGATGCAAGTCTTTCCAGGAGGCTCGTGTGAAAGTTGCTCCAAGTGGTGAAGATGGCTAGATCAGGGGAAGATGCAGGATGGTCCCAAAGAGTGAGCTTATTCTTCTGGAAGAAGTCCTTTCAGGCGGCCATTGTGACCTGCAGTGTTGTCCTGTTGAAAAACCCAGTCATTAGCACACAGACCAGGGCCCTCAGTCATGAAGGACGCCCCCTGCAACATCTCCACATAGCCAGCCGCCGTTTGACGCCCCTGAACAACCTGAAGCTCAGCCCAGATCATGATGGCGCCCCCTCCACTCTGCCACCTAGAAAACATCTTCAGTGGGATCTCCTCTTCATGTCAGGAACGTTGAAGCCATCAGGACCGTCAAGGTGACATTTTTTCTCCTCAGAGGATCAAACTTTCTTCCCCCTGTCAGTGTCCCATGTTTGCTGCTCTCTTCAGAGTCCAAACAGGTGAATTTGTGGCATTGAAAGAGACAAGGCCTTTTAGGAGGTTTTTTCTTCTTAAAGCCTGATGATGCTGCAGTCAGCACCAGGGACGGCCTTCATTTGGGTCCAGGATCATCCCATATCTTGACAGACAGCCACTCAGATCCTCCGGCTCAGTACCAGTGAAATAGCTTTGGGTCTCCTACTTGACTTTTTTGTTCCATAACTCTCAGGATCTTTGAGGAAATTCAAAATGACTGTTTTACTGCGTCCAACCTAAGCAGCGATGGCCTTGCTTTTCAGCTCAACAATCCGACCACCAGAGAAAGCTTTATAGCCTTTGCCATCAGGAGGTCATGACATGGTGGATATCTGACAGAAAAATCATATTCAATCCTCATTTTTGTGCAGATTTTGGCTTTTAAAGGCTGTGGTCTTAAACTTACACACTTTAAGCCAGGGGTGTCAAACATACGGCCCGCGGGCCAAAACTGGCCCACCAGGGGATCTAATCAGGCCCGCAGAATAAATGCAATCTGTTTCTGAAACAGATTTTTGAAGCAAATCAGCCATGAAAATGGCTTTTTTTTTTTTTGGCTAGGTGTGTACGTGACTTCCGGGGCCAGCCTCAAGCGGACACTTGAGGAACAGCAGACTTTAGCACTTCAACATTTTCAGACTGGAGGCTGCCGCTTGGTCGATGCTCAAGGAGTATAATATTCGAGAGTCCAGAGTCAGTGATGCAGTGTTGAAAGCTAGCTACATAGTTGCTAATATTAGCATCAAAGCTGTACTATCAGGGAGAGTTCCTGAAAACATGCTGAAGGCTGCAGAGGTTGTGTATCCTGAGAAGCGACACTAGCCTCATGAAGAATACTGTTGCAGAGATTTGTCATGTGTGTTATTCCTTTACAAGGCAGGGGATAACATAACTGTGTTTGTTATCTGGTTAGAATAGTTCCCACTTCAGTTTGTAAGGTGCGGGGAGTCTATTCATGTGTTCAGAATAACTACACAGAAAACAGAGTTAAAATCATTTGTAAACTTGATAAGTTGGTACAATTTTTAAGTGCAGTATACTGTATTTTTCAGTTCCAAATACCTGTAATTTAATGTTTTGTGCCATTGTACAATCACTGTTATCAGTTACAAAGCACACGGTCAACCAAGGCTAAGGACTGTTGAAATTGCTGTTATTTTTCTTGAGAAATCCCAGACTAGTCATGAAATGTTCTGTAGAAAGATAGTTCATAAAATATAAAGATATTTATATTGTACTTCTATTTCTTTGCACTAAAAGAAAGACAAACTTGGACTTGTTGTTTAAAGGTCATTACGCTATGATTTTACTGGTCTGGCCCACTTGAAATGAAATTAGGCTGTATGTGGCCCTCGAGTTGATACGAGTTTGACACCCCTGCTTTAACCCTTCTTACAGTCCAAGAGAATAAAAAACTGTAAATTGGTGCGATTCTCATACACCAACACCTCAAAAAAAAAAAAGAGACCATCCCTTTAAATCTGTGACTTGAAACAACATTTTCTCAGCGTCATTAAAGTATTTCTTCACTGAAAGATTATACCCAGAATTCACTTCCTCTCTGAGTCCCTCAGTCCCGTCAGCTCCTTGTATTATACAATTTAGTAACTCATTACACAGTGATGACAGCCTCGGAGATGCCCTTCTCTCTTGATGTTAAGGACAACATCTTGACACCCCAGATGTGCTTATTGAATGTTATTTTCCTAATCTAACGAGCATGTGTCAAATCAAATCTGTTCTCTATCATCTTGGTGCCATAAGTCCATTTGGGAATATGTCCGCCTTCGCCCTTCTTTTCTCTCACATCCCATTCATCAGCCGCGTCTCAAACGAAGCCCTGCCAGCTGATGAGAGCGGACAGCATGTACGATTCGATTGCCTTACACGGGACGTGATGCGAAAAGACAGAATATTAACGCAGACAGCATGAGATGTGACGAATCGCGCGCATCAATCACGAGGTCCGTCTTGTTTCTGATAATTAGGACATGGAAATTGACCAGCTTACATCACATCTGCATATATTGATCTATGTATTCATACACATGAAGGGAGATGTACTCTCTGGCAGGGAATAATTCCCCTTTGGATATAACTGTTTGCTATTGTGACTGTTCTCCATCCCCACTGGCAAAACCAGCGACGGGACCGACGGGCTGTAATGTCCGTCTGCTGGGGGGTTGACGCAGACATGAAGAGAAAGTGAGTGATACATGAAAGAAAGGAATGGTGGAGGCTGCAAAGGGAGACGGGGAGAGGAGAGACTTCTGATTCATTACCGGACGGGGTGCCGGGGAAGGCAGTGGACTGATATGAAAGAACTGAAGGGAATGGGGGAGCAGCACAGCAGGAGGCGAGGAAGGACGGTCTTATTAATAATATTATCCAAAGTTATTGGACTTCATGTGAGTTGTGCATAGGCTAACTCTATCAGTGCTTACAGTGGTGTGTGTGTGTGTGTACAAGTGAGTGTGAATGTCATTTTTCTCTGTGTGTAACTCTCTCACACGCTGCTGGATTTTCGGTATCAACACTTAAATTTGAGCAGCAGAGGATTAGAGCCGAGCAGTGTGTGCTTCTGTACTGGATAATTACAACAAGACTTTTTTTTTTTTTTTTTTTTTTTTTCGTCCCTTCATCATATTACTTTCCCCAAGCTCAGCAAACTTTGCCAAGCTTCCTCCGTCTCGCACTGTCACTGCCGCTACTCTGCTAATGAAATCAGATTCACCCATAAAGCTCTCATTCACATGAGACATTTACGTGGCAGCTTTTGGTCAGTACATTTAGATTATAAACCCTCGTGGACTCGGATGATATGACTACTTTTTCTTGGCAGCTACTTGCAGGAATGTGCTGTCGGGAAAAAAAAAAAAAGAAAGAAGAAGAAGAAAGCTTGGACACTCAAAGTGTACTTTTGAAAGACAGAGTTGCTTCACAGCCCAGATAATCCTGAACGGCTGTTGTTAAAGGAGGCACCTGCTTTGGTCTCTCTTTGGTCTTGTTTCAGTCTCCTCTTTCTGACAAAAGCTGTAAGAAATAAAAGGGTGATGCTTTGTCTCTTTAAATAACGCGCTCATGTTTCTATATTCCTGCAGAACGAAGTGGTTCAAGGGTTCAATATGTCCCCAAAAGCTTTCTTCTTTGTGGATGTATCTGGCATCGATTTATATGTTCAGCTTCAGCGTGAATAGTTAGAAAAATGCTCATTCAGACTACGTCCACTGTTCTTTCTCGTCCCATTTTTTTAAGTCTCCACATTTAACTTCAAGCCAAATGAAACAGATGGTGTCATCATTTTTGCTCACCAAAGCGTCCACATCCTTACGAGGACGATCACATTGATTTATGAAGTGGCATATTCTCTGGCAAAATCAAGCGAAATAAACGTTCTGGGTGCAATTTTCTATTTGCAGTTGAGAGGACAGGTGGTTTGCAGACGCTGTGAGGAGTTTCTAGCTGCTTATGACACAAGCGTCATACAGATGCCTTTGTAAGGCCTTCAAAACAAACATAACCAGCAGGAATAAAATTATTTCCATGTGGGCTGTGGTCAGTTTCCTGAACTTTGATTGGTCAAAAACCTTCGACGAACCCTTCACAATAAACTGGCTTATTCTTCCGGGCTGACTCTATGACGTAGTGACTGATGTGCTCATAAGAAGAACATACTTCTGGATTGATGTGTGGAACTATTACTTCTACTAGGTCATCCTCAGACGAGCCTTCCAGTCATCCCTGTTCTCCATACATCCAGCCAGCTCACGGGTACTTTGCGCTCCTGTGTCCGTCTTGAGTAAATCATCCACGTATGTTGATGTTGGACGGCCTTGTGACTTGTGCCTGTGAGTTGGTTCCCACAGCACCAATTTGTCACTTGTCTTATCCTCCTAGCTGCTATCTTCTTCCTCACCCTTGGTGTTCCCTCAGGGTTCGAATTACACAGTGGTCTTCGGGGGAGCCCTACTTTTTTTTCAGTGCGCACCACGACCTTCCAAATCATGTGAATGCACATATAATTATTATCCATGTGTGGCCAACAACAGGGTTACTGAAAAAAACATTCCACTATTACTACAAAAAGTGCTTAACACTGTCCGAAACTATCGATATAAGGACAGTAGCAACAGCTCAAAAAGTATGCAGCAAGTTAAATCACTATGCAGCTTCCCCTCGTGGGATGAATAAAGTATTCTGAATCTGAATCTGAAACAAACGACCTCCGCTCCGGTGCAAACAACGTACTGTAACATCACAGTCAACAAACAGTGCTATCCATGCTAGTTCAGCACCGCCACGACCACAGCGGAATATGCAGAATTTTGTAAAATAAGTGAGTTTTGAAAAAAATGTTAATGAGCAAATAAGTACACACACACTCACACAAATATTATTTTATTTTATTTCAGGTAACAAGAGAAAATAGAACAGTGGACAATTTTTAGAGCTCCCCCTGCTTTCAGGGGAGCTCATGACCCTTTCAGGGGAGCCGAGCTCCCCTTAGCTCCCCCGTAATTCGAACCATGTGTTCCCTCATACAGAATCATGTATGTCACATGTACTCTTGCTGATAAGTATTGCACACAACATCCTGGTGTAGCACCTTTCTAGAGACTTCTTCAGGGTTGGTTTCAGGGTCCAGCATTCACTGCCGTACAGGAGAACAGGCTCTACTGCTGCATAGAAGAAGATAAGTTTGGTTTGCCTGGGGAGGTTGGAGTTCCACACACTGGCCATGCTGTTCAGGGCTCTCCATCAAAGTGCCTTCCTCACTTTCAGATCCTGCTCAGTTGACTTGACCCATGAGGTACTTGAAGTCCTTGACTTCCTTCAGAGCAGTGCCACCTGTTCTTGTGAGAGGTGGATGATCTGATGAGCTGTTCTAGGTGATAACCTCAGTTTTCTTTGCATTTATCAGAGCTGTGCTTGTTCCACATGGTCGGAGAGCAGGCTGATGTCATCCACAGTAGTCCAGGTCTGTCAGGACTACTGTGGGGAGTTCTTTCGACTTTCATGATGTAAGGATGAGACCAAGATCCTGCTCTTGTCCACTGATGGCCTTCCTGAGCATACAGTCCAGGACTATGATGAAGAGTAAAGGGGTCATGGTGTCCCCTTGCATTACCCCAGCCAGGAGGTCAAACTCTGTTGCCATCGCGCTCCATATGGCGAAAACCCTTGAGTGGGCATCCCAGGTTCTAGTCCGACTTTCCTGCATGTCACTCCCCACTCTCACCCTGTTTCCTGCTCTATCCACTGTCCTGTCCTCTCACATTAAAGGCATAAAAAGCCTGAAAAAATAACTTTAAAACTGTTGCCATCTGGGGGTCACCTCTCTGGCCCTGGCCCTTTGAACATGGTCTTTATCGCCTGGAGTAAGTTGGGAAGGACATTGTAGGCCTTGAAGATTTAACTATTTCAAGGGAGGGGGAGGATAGGGGGGTTACCATGACCTATGGAGAGATAACCTGGGAGAAAGGGATTTTGGCACATTTTAAATTTGTTTTTTTTGGCTGAAGCAAAAATGTTAGTTTTGGTTAGCATGCTAAATTGGTAGGCTAAACATCATGGATGTTTTGATAGTAGATGCTTATCACTTCAACATGTGCTTCATGCTTTTTTGCGAGCAAAAAGTCACCAACATGTTTGATTTGTCGTAAATTTGTCTTATTCAGTTCAAATTTCATTTTGATCCACTTAAACCCAGGTGAATCCTCCTAGGTGTTATTGTTTTAGTGTCTCTGTTTATGAATGAGAGACATTTAAAAAAAAAAAGCCCCTGGCCCTGGACACAGTCAATCAGACAACAGAGAAAAAAAAATTGCTTGTACTACGCCTGTGAAAGCAATTCTCCTCGTCTTAATGATCCGAGCTATAATTAGTCAAATCTAGGTCCAACTGTAACCACATCACTCGGTTGTCATCAAAGAGGAACGACACAGATTAAGGTTAGAGGAACAGAAAAGAAGGACATGGCATTTAAGGGAACCATGTTTCCTATTTTAGAGGATGAGAAAGCCTTTTAATGCTCTGATTTGTCATCTTTTAAAATTATTTTTATCTGTGTTTTGAAAAATGTCATGTCATTCCTCTCTTGTTCCTCCTGTTCCTTTCGTCTCAGTCTCTGTTATGAAGCCCCCCCAACACACACACACTCTCACTTTAAATTTCCCTCTATTTGCTCTCTCTTTCTTCTTTCTTTCACTCTCCGCTCTGCCGTCACTAACCCTCCCCTCTCTTCTCCCACCCGTTCTTACCCATGGCCCATACCCTTCCTTCCCCTACAGCTGTCTCCACCTAGGCTGCCTCTGATACTGTCACCTTGTTAACACTTTGAAGCTGTTAAGATCAGAGAGCTTGACAAGCTGCAGTGAAATGTGGCAGAGCCTACTCCTGATTACACAGACTTAAATATAAGACAGCCAATTTGCTCCCACTTTGAAACCTTCAATAAACCGAGGATTCACTGCAGCCCACGTTCTGATATCTTCACTGGAAGTGTAAAATCCAGCTCCCCAACTGTCTCTCTACTCTTTAGCTTCAAATTTTTCTCCTCTCATGTGAGGCTGGATCTGTTTGCTCATCCTGCAGATGTTTGAGTCTCTAAATCTAACTCTTCTTTTCATTATAAATGATCAGTAATCACTTTGAACTACAACCCCAGTTCCAATGAAGCTGGGGCGTTGTGTAAAACGTAAATAAAAACAGAATACGATGATTTGCCAATCCTGTTTAACCTATATTCAATTGACCACACTACAAAGACAAGATATTTATTGTTCAAACTGATAAACTGTATTTATTTATTCTATTTTTTGCATTCATTTTTCAATGCCTGCAACATGCTCCAAAAAGAGTTGGGACGGGGTCAACAACAGACTGGGAAAGTTGAGGAATGCTCCAAAAACACCTGTTTGGAACATTCCACAGGTGAACAGGTTCATTGGAAACAGGTAAGTGTCATGATTGGGTATAAAAGGAGCATCCCTGAAAGGCTCAGTCATTCAAAAGCAAAGATGTGGTGAGGTTCACCACTTTGTGAACAACTGTGTGAGCAAATAGTCCAACAGTTTAAGAACAATGTTTCTCAATATATAATTGCAAAGAATTGACGGATTTGATCATCTACAGTCCATAATATCGTCAAAAGATTCAGAGAATCTGGAGAAATCTCTGCACATAAGCAGCAAGGCTGAAAACCAACACTGAATACTCGTGACCTTTGACCCCTCAGGCAGCACTGCATTAAAAACAAACATCATTGTGTAAAGGATATTACCACGTGGGCTCAGGAAGACTTCAGAAAACCATTGTCAGTTAACACAGTTCATCACTACATTTACAAGTGCAAGTTCAAACTCTACCATGCAAAGACAAAGACATATATCAACAACACCCAGAAACACCGCCGGCTTCTCTGAGCCCGAGCTCATCTGAGATGGACTGACGCAAAGTGGAAAAGTGTGCTGTGGTCTGACGAGTCCATGTTTCAAATTGTTTTTGGAAATCATGGACGTGGTGTCCTCCAAGCCAAAGAGGAAAAGGACAATCCAGATTGTTATCAGCTCAAAGTCTCAAAGCCAGCATCTGTGATGGTATGGGGGTGTGTTAGTGCCCATGGCATGGCTAACTTGACCATCTGTGAAGGCTCCATTAATGCTGAAAGGTACATACAGGTTTTGGAGCAACATATGCTGCCATCCAAGCCACGTCTTTTTCAGGGACGTCCCTGCTTATTTCAGCAAGACAATGACAAGACACATTCTGCATGTGTTACAACAGCGTGGCTTTGTAGTAAAAGAGTGCAGGTACTAGACTGGCCTGCCTGCAGTCCAGACCTGTCTCCCATTGAAAACGTGTTGCGCATTATGAAGCGCAAAATACGACTACAGAGACCCCAGACTGTTGAGCAACTGAAGTTGTTTTTAAATCAAGAATGGTAAAGAATTCCACCTCCAAAGCTTCAACAATTAGTGTCCTCAGTTCACAAACGCTTATTGAGTGTTGTCAAAAGGAAAGGTGATGGAACACAGTGGGAAACATGACCCTGTCTCAGCTTTTTAGGAACGTGTTGCAGGCATCAAATTCAAAATGAGTGAATATTTGCTGGAAGAAAAAAAACCCATGAAGTTTGTCAGTTTGAATAATAAATATCTCGTCTTTGTGTATTCAGTGAAATAGAGGTTAAACAGGATTTGCAAATCATTGTATTCAGTTCTAATTTACATTTTACACAATGTTCCAACTTCATTGGAACTGGAGTTGTATATTTCATAAGTTTGTTCATACTTACATGTACAAAAGAGCTGACTACATAATAACTAGACAATTTCCACGGAAATCGTGAGAGGGGCTCGGGACGCATGCCGGCTGGCATACATACTCCGTTTCTGGAATTTAAAGGGCTTTTATTTTGAAATGCTACATCAGAATCAGCTGATATTGACTGAGTGACATCCTGGTGTGGTAAACTATCAGCCTGAAGTGGAATCATGGATTGATTATTAGTTTTACACATTTTACACAAATCAGATTTCAGGCAACAATGTACTTCAGTTTCAAAAATTTAAAGGGCTTTTATTTTGAAATGCTACATCAGAATTTGTTGATATTGACTGGGTGATACCCTGAGGTGGTGTCCTATAAGCCTGAGGTGGAATCATTGACTGAATATTTATTTAAGCCTTTTTATCCTGATCTTAAATCAGGCAAGACTATAGCTCAGTTCCTGGAATTAAAAGGGCTTTTATTTTGAAATGCTACATCAGTCTTGGTTCAAATTAATTGCGACACATCCTGAGGTGGTGTACTATCATCCTGAAGTGGAATCATTGAATGATTATTTGTTTTAGCCTTTTTACACAAATCAGACTTCAGGCAAGAAAACACCTCAGTTTTAAGAATTTGAAGAGCTTTCATTTTGAAATGCTACACCTGAAACAGCTGATATTAAATGAATGACATCCTGCGGTGGTGTACTATCAGCCTGAAGTGGAATCATTGATTGATTATTTATTTGAGCCTTTTTATCCTAATCTTAAATCAGGAAAGACTATAGCTCAGTTTCTGGAAATTAAAGGGCTTTTATTTTGAAGTGCTACATCAGTCTTGGTTCAAATTAATTGCGTCACATCCTGAGGTGGTGAACTATCATCCTGAAGTGGAATCATTGATTGATTATTGGTTTAAGCCTTTTCACAAATCAGACTTCAGGCAAGAATAAACCTCAGTTTTAAGAATTTGAAGAGCTTTTATTTTGAAATGCTACACCAGAAACAGCGGATATTGAATGGATGACACCCTGGAAAGGTTCACTATCAGCCTGAAGTGGAATCATTGATTGAGTATTGATTTTAGCCTTTTTACACAAATCAGACTTCAGGCAAGAATAAACCTCAGTTTTAAGAATTTGAGAGCTTTTATTTTGAAATGCTACATCAACATTGGTTGAAATTAACTGAGTCGCATCCTGAGGTGGTGTACTATAAGCCTGAAGTGAAATCATTGATTGATTATTGGTTTTAGCCTTTTCATGCTACCGGTAATCGGAAATCAGGCAAGATTATAGCTCAGATTCTGGAATTTAAAGGGCTTTTATTTTGAAATGTTACATAAGAATGAGCTGATATTGACTATGTCTTGAAATTTTAACCAGGATTTGGAGCAGATTATCTCTGTATTATTCGGGTCAAAAATTTGCCCACGCGGCCGAGTTGAAAATGAGTGATCCCCAGAGATTCAAAATGGAGTTTTAAGTGAAAAAACTCAAAACTTTGTGTTGCTTTACCTTTGTTTTCTCAAAAACTGTTGAAGATAGCAGAATGCCCCTAGAAATTTAAGCTGTGGACAGATGTGTCAACATTTTGAACCAAGAATGATGTCTCTAGCTGAAAGTATGGCGAGGCAGGAGCAGTGGGAAATAGTGTGTTTTTTTGGTGTTCTCGGGAAGCCTCCCTATTCATTGTCTATAGGACTTTTTCGTCGGTTTTTCAGGGGGTTTTTTCGGCCAAAAAACACCGAAATTCTTAGAAAAGTCATAGCACGCCATTCTGGACCGAGCCGCACGTTTTGATATATAATTTGTTTGGGTTTTCTTAAAGCTCTGGGAGGAGAAGCGGTCCAAAGTTTTGTCCTTATGAGTCATCTTTCATGTAGAGCTGCGTGGTTTCCATGACGATTTAACTGAGAGCAGCTGTGGAGATCAAGGGACACCTCTTTGTGACAGCTGTTCTCTGCTGTTTTTTGGGATGAGGCATGTGTCCGAACAAATGCTCGCTGTGGCCAAACCGTTATAGCTATCAGAAAAACGAGCGCACCGTGAAAATCCAGACGGGCGGAGGAATCCGTCAATGTGCAGTTTATATTTGTAGGGTCAAGAATTTGCCCTCACGGCCGAGTTGAAAATGAGTGACCCTTTTCTGAAAAACCCGAGAGATTCATAATGAAAGTAAGTACAGAGAGGTGGTCAGGTTTGGCTGACAGTTGGCCCTTTCCTGACTAAGAGCTCCATCCTTTGACTTCAAAGGCTGCTTTGACAGAAGCGCAACGGATATACCTACGTTTTGATGTAATTTTTATGACCGTGGAGTGAAATTTGTGGCCCCACGAGACATTTGTTTGGGAAATTCCTTGTGTGTCATGAGCTGCTGCTCCCACTCTGACTTGTGATGTCACGCACTCAGAGAGCTGAGTTTTAGTGAAAAAACTCAAAACTTTGTGTTGCTTTACCTTTGTTTTCTCGAAAACTATTAAAGACAGCAGAATGCCCCTTGAAACTTAAGCCGTGGACAGATGTGTCAACGTTTTGAAGCAAGAATGACGTCTCTAGCTGAAAGTATGGCGAGGCAGGAGCCGTGTGAAAAAGTGTGTTTTTTTGGTGTTCTCGGGGAGCCTTCCCATTCATTCTTAATGGGACTTTTTCCTCGGTTTTTCTGGGTTTTTTCGGCCAAAAATTGCCGAAATTCTTAGAAAAGTCATAGCACACCTTTCTGGACCGAGCCGCACGTTTTGATATATAATTTGTTGGGGTTTTCTCAAAGCTCTGGGAGGAGAAGCGGTCCAAAATTTTGGACGGAAGATGAAGATGAAGAAAAAAGATGCGCAACGGAAGAACAATAGTGGCTCGTGGCTTCGCCACGAGCCACTCTCCCCATAGCTTTGCTATGGGGAGAGTGGCTCATGCGAAGCCCGAGCCCCTAATGAGACGGAAACTTTCTTCCCGGCATGTGAGTCATATGTCAGGCCCCCTCAGCAGGTTAGCAAACAGTGACAGCTTGACACTTTGCTATGACCTAAAGGTGAACCTGACAGGGCATCAACAACCTCACAGTCCCCTGAGTCACTCTTCATCCTCCTTCCTCTATGAAGTGCCAACCATCGCTTGCATAAAGTTTGACTTAAGTCTGAGAATGAATCATGACAGCTTCGATACCACTAAGGGAAAAAAAAGGCATTAATAAGCTTGAAGAAAGCTAATGTTCTGTATATCATCCCTATATTCACACCATATATTAAAACTGAAAGGTAAAACCATTCACCATCTCCATAGTGGCCTTAAAATAATCTCTTGGCAGTAAAAATAAATTATCTTGCATGACGCTTCCAAAATGCTTCAGCAGCCAAGTTAAGAAAAAACAGTAACAGAGAATCATAACACTGAACTCACTGACAAATAAGAGCATTTTAATTATTTATTGTTTTAAAAAAGCAGATTTAGGCTTAAAACTGAACTGATATGTGAAGTAGCTTGAGAAAACATACAGTTCCCTTTAACTGTGCACTTTCCACTGGACTGTAAATATCATTGATTATAGATTATAGATTTAAGCTTTTGTCCACTTAACCACTTAGGCTGTGCAAAAATATGGACACAGCCATTTATCACTTTATTTATTTAGAATATGAATTTTTTGTGTTCTTTCATTTCCCTGAAATTCCTTAAATGACAGTGACCTCCAGTCCTCTAGATGTTAAGTATGTTAAGTTAGTACGCTGGCTCCTCATCCATCCATTATCACCATGAGTACCCTTATTGAAACTTCCAGGATTCACTAATGCTACGTTACGGACTGCACCGGCCGGCATGCACTAGCCCTGAGCTCCAAATGTGGGGGGATGGGGGCTAAACGAAGTCCTGAAGAGATGCTACATTTAAATTCATGCTAGTTTTCCGTGACTACCAACCCTGCTTTTAAACCACTGAAAATAAATGATAGGACCAAAAAGGTCAAGATGTACCCATATTTGTTTTGCACTTTTGTTATAAAGTTAAACATTAAAAGAATAATCCACCAGCTGTTGTTCCATTTTCTGAAACTGAAAACCAGAGTAGCAAACTACGAAACGGACCCAGCAGAAGAGTCAAACTTAATTCAAAAGCAGTTGGCAGTATGCAGTGCCTACTACAGTGGTCCCCAAACTATGGCCCGCGGGCCAGATACGGCCCACTTCCACCTTAAACAATACCAGAGACGAATTATGATTTTTTTTTTCAGTCTGGCCACGCGATCGAGACTAATACACGCATGGAACGTAAATGGTAAATGGACCAGTACTTACATAGCCCTTTTCTAGTCTTACCAACTACTCAAATTGCTTTACACTGCTCGCCTCATTCACCCAATCACACCACATTCACACACTGATGGCCGGCTTAAGCTAACCAGCTATATCAGCTATATCTAATATTCACACGACATTCATTCACCACTGAACAACAGTGGGAGCAACTTGGGGTTCAGTGTCTTGCTCAAGGACACTTGAGAGCAGGAGCTGGAATCGAACCCACAACCTTCTGATTGTGGGGCAACAACTCTACCACTGCTCCACAGATTATTTATTTCCTGACTTTTTTTCCTGTGAAGATCCCGGAAATGGGTTTATTAATATTTGGTTATTTGTGGCTTTCTGGAAAACAATAAATGTTTACCTTTAGGCACCCCTGCCATCGTCACACTTTTTCTGTTACAAATTGACCCCAGCCCCCCATCAGAGAAGGGAAAAGTTATGTGGTCCTCGCAGGAAAAAAGTTTAGGGACCCCTGGCCAACTACATACTGAATTCACATGTAGTATGTAGTCGGAAGGAGGTGGTTTGGAAAACAGCTTGTTTCCAGGCGACTGCCATCAAGAGGGTTGAAAACTCTGCTTCAGACACCAATGGATGACATCACTGACGCTACACCTCTGCATGATTACTGTCACACCTTTACACCAAAGCAGTGAAACAGTGAGAAAATGAAAAAAATCAACAGGGAGGAAGGTCTGTCTTAATACAGACATCACTTTGCAGAACATGAGTAATAATTAAGACTCGTTTTGTTAAAAAAAATAAAAAAATAAAAATTCTTCCTCATTATGCCTTTGGTAACTGTTCACAGGAAATTCAGATGAGTTTTATTATTTGGAGACATTTTTCGGGCCAACACGCTGCTTGATAAAAACAAGAAAGTTTCCAACTTTGGTTTCCTAAGACTTTAAATTTTGTCACTTTGATTATGTGATTGTATCATTTTTCTCACTTCCATTCCATTTTGACACCTCATCTAATTCCACCCACACCTCTACTGTAACCTGTTTTGTCACACTGACGCACAAAGTAAGAAGACACAAAGATCATCATGTATTGGTTGTGTGACACTTGACTTATAATCCTTTGGGGGGAAAAACTGTCATCTCTGGATGCATACTCCTCAGGCATTTGTAAGCAGTTAAACACAGATGCTTTTTCATATGCATGTGTGGAACAGAAATACTCACTTTCCTCAGTGTGAGCTCCCACCCTGCAGTGGGTTAAGTGCAAACAACATTGGTTTCAAAAAGTGGCCCATTTTCACAATGGGGAAAAAGTACCATAATCAAATCACTTCTGGAATCTGTTGTTCGGGGCTGAACTCAATCTGACTGAAGCTGCTGTTCTCTTTGAAGGAGGAAACCACTCACTTTTTATTACCTGGTCCCTGAGCTGCAGGGGAAAGTCGGATCAGAGTTGGGCTGTACTTTGGGGAGTGCTGGTTTTACACTCACGGTGAATTTGTGGGTCTGCATTTTCAAGTATTAGACTCTTCTCTCAATAAGGGCAATGTGGGCAGAGAAAATCCAAAACACCAAGCTCTGACATCAGCCCTGCTGTCGTCATCGTCTGTGATGCTCCTCAGTCTTCCAGGTTGTGATATCCAAACAACAACTAGACCTGGTCAAAGTTCTTGAGGATGTTTTGAGTTCTCTAAGGTGTCTTTTTTTCAACATGGCGTCATTTGGCGTAGCAAAGGAGACTCGCGTTCTTTGACTCGACTTTAATCCAATGTGCGTATCAGGTGGTAGTGAGTGAGAGCGGGCATTTCAGGTCGTGTTTATTGTTTCTTCCTGTGTATTATTAAATATGACCGTTCATTAAGATGGTTAAATATTGTGTTTGCGCTGGATGCAGAAATACCACCTTGACAGGACGTGGAGTTCACTCCTTCCTCAACAGGAAGTAAATTGGAGTTAGCGTTCATGACACCGGCCCTTGAAGCCCAAAATCCGTCTGGTCCACCTAGAATTTTCCATATCCTACAGATTAGCCACTTCAGGCCTGCCCCAGGGAGCTTTGCTGCTGCTCTCCCTGCCGTGCTTTCCAGGTACTCACATCCAAGACAGAACAGATGTGATCTCCCCACCTCAGGCTTTGGCATTCCACTCAGTCATGTGAAAGGACCGGGATCTCCTAGAACCAGGTATAACTAATGCATGCAAAGAATTTGTTCCCTCTAACAAAAGTGGTCCTGACTGAACCGAGCTTTCTGGGCCATTTCAGAGGGAGCACTCAAGGACGGACTGGGATTTCATTCCATCCCACGTTGCCTAAATGTGTCCCTAGTTCTACATTTTGCATTCAGTTAAACAATTCAACAGGATGGATTGACTGTCATTAGTCATCTAAGAAGTGTTTGTATCGTTGGCTCGTCGTCCAGTCTTTAAACTATGGTGAGCCAGCATCAAATCACATGGGCTGAACTACAAGCAAATTCCAATCTGTACTTCCAGACACCATCATGATGAACATGCAAAATAATAATTAAAAAAAATGTTATTTGATCCTAATTCTCACCTTTTTTTTGCATCTTGATTTTGAAGTCAACAAAGCTGTTTTTTCAGCCAACAGACGGCTTTTATTGCAGCATTTGACCCATTTGTTCTCCCTTTATCTTTGACTCTTCGTCATGTGTAGCAGCCGGAAACATAGAAGGGAGGACCCAGGCGCAGATTCCAAACAAAAGATTTATTTAACTAAACTCGAAACTCTAAAATTACAAAAATCCAAAAGGGGAAAACTCAAAATCAAAGCACAAGGAAAACTGGAACTAGGAACAAGAAAACCAACAGAGCAACTACGGAGAGGAACACACAACAACAGGACGATGCACAATGAACTGACCAGGAACTCAGGAAGCACAAAAACTAAATAGACAAGCAACTAATCAGGCACATGAGGGGCAATCACAAGGGGGGGAAACTGAGGAAGAGCCGAACACATAAAAGGACACAGAACTGTAGAATGTAACAAACACCTGAAGAAATTACAAAATAAAACTGACACACTAAAGATTACACTAAGGAATAGGGCTGCCACATACAATTATTTTGATAATCGACTAGTCACCGATTATTTTTTGTGATTAGTCGACTATTCAGATCATACATAAATTGCAGCTTATTGCACCAGCATACAGCTAACATCATTAGCTTCCAGCTTCAAGTGTTTAAGGTATGTACTAACTAAAAATGAAGACAGTTAATATCATAGTTCATTCAGCTTTTAAAGAACTTTGCAGCTTGTAGCAGCATTTCTGACATTTTTTTATGTACCAATTTTCTATTCAAACATGACATCGCTATTAAGTAGGTAGCTCCCTGTTGACGTTAATGTTAGCAGCCAACTAGCCAATTAGCTTACCGAGATTGTCATTCTTCGTCAGAAAGAAATCAGCCACGGCGTGCTGTCTTTTCAGATGCTCGTGCATCGCCGTTGTACTGTCATGGAAGGACATTTCTGCTTTGCAGATTTTGCATTGCACACTTTTCTCCTTTATTTTTGGAAAAATGCTCCCAAACTTTCGAGCTCTGTTGCCGGCTAGCCATGATACTGTTGGGAATAACTTTTCCAGTGACATCACGGGTTACCCCGGTTACCACTTCTGCGCGTATGCGTCAAGGACAGAACGGCAGACGAGACAGGTGAAAGTACAGCGGCAGTTTGGAGGGAAAAATAAAGTTTAAAAAAATATAAAAACGACGACGTCGTTATTAAATAAATCGTCGACGTCATCGTGACTAGTCGACTAATCTTGGCAGCCCTACTAAGGAACAAGAGGAACACGCATGGGGGGAAACTCCAGGAACTAAAAGAAACAAAACCAAATTATTGCACTCTTATTTTTATTTCTGAAAGAGCAATTTATAGTCAACTTTCACTGAAAAGACACCACAAAATCTGGCAATCGAGGTCGCGACCATCACAAAAAAAGGCTGGAAAGACTCAGCTGATTAAACAGCTCTATAATCAAAAAACATAAAGAGAAAGATGAAAATATTCACCAGGCTTTGAACCGGTGAAGCTTTGATAATTCTTTCTCAGCGGACATCGAGAGTTTTCCCCTCTCGTGTAAATTCTTTAAGGACACGTTTGCCACTCTTGGTTATTTTATTGCTTAGTAAAGTGACGTCCTGGCTCTGACCTTTAGTTTGCAGAGAACAACTTAGCTGAGCGTAGTGTGTGTGTTTTCCAAGCTGCCAACTTGAATCACTCCGGCAAGGATAGACTGACAGACGGATGGGTATATCCAGCCTGAGGGGGGAGAAATCGCATCATTGCAGCAGAATGATGAATCCACTCTGTATGGATGTGTGTGTGTGTGTGTGTGTGTGTGTGTGTGTGTGTACTCATGCGTATGCACGGTGTGAAGGTGTGTGTGTGTGGCTGGCTGCGCACATGTACAGTAGGTAGGCAGCTGCATGCATGGTGCCAGCATTTTTGCAACTGAATTAACACGTGATGACAACATTTCGCACACATTCTTGTCTGTATAATCTAATTTAGAAATACAGAAAGAGAGAGAGAGATTGTCTGGAGGAAACATAACCAGTGATGCATGACTATGCACATTTTTTATTGGATAACTCTCACACTTCGGACCTATGAAACTTGTTTTATTATAACTGAAATATTGATGTTGCCGAAGAATCCGGCTCTATATTTTCCTGACTCTTCAGGACGGTTGGAAAAGGCAAAAACAGGTAGATGGAAATGGGAGGGGGGGAGCAGATGAGTGAAGCAATATGAAGGCGCGGGCTTGCATTATTCCACAGTTTTACGACAAATACTTAATGAAAACCCCCGCGAGGGTGATAGAAGCCTGTATTTAATTAAGCCTTTATAAAATATTAACCAGGGAGGCCTGGGCGATTTCCCCTCTCCCCCAGTCTGCTCAGTAGATTGAACCACAGTTACACCGCACAGACAGTGCTGAATTACAATTTCAGATAGGTGAGTGAGAGAGAGAGAGTGTGAGATAGAGCAGGTTTAGTGCTCGCTAAAGAGCCAAAGGGGAGGCTGAGATGGGGGACCAATGCTGCTCCTACTGCTGCCTCTGGAATGTCTTCTAATCACATTAGAGGGGGAACTATAGCTCTGATTTATAAGGTCTCTTTTAACTTCTCTTTTTCAGCCCCGCTACTTCAGTGTTTCTACCTCTAACAATCTTTGAAACGACTTTGATCTCCTGGTTTGGGCGTCACGGCCTGTGAAGGGCACAGAGAAAGGTGTAAATCATCATTGGAGCTGAGGTGTCTTTTTTTTTTCCCTCCACGTCAACGTTGATGGCTGGTCTGCGGGGAGCTCAGAGAAGGCCTTAAGCTGTCATTGCTGCCGGGTACCAAGATAAGGGAGCGTGTGGAAGAAATGCTTTAATTTCCTTCAGTCACGGCTGATGACCAAGTGTCATTTTCTGACGACTATCAATTACAGGAACCATCAGTATTCACAGCGCTCGAAACTAAATGGAAGATTTCACGCAGACTGAGTAACTGCACCTTTTCAGTTTTCTGAACTTGAATCTGTGGCTCCGGTCTTCCTCAGTGACCCGTGCTGGTATCAGGTTCCGATGTCCTGATCTTGCTGTTCGGACAGTTTGTCTTGTCTGCTTATCTTTTGTTTTTTTGTGGTTGAAGTGTATTAGGCCTACTTCTGTCTGTGGTTGAGCGTGCAGGAGCTGTTTGTGAATACCTGTTTTCATGAAGCCTGCTTAAAGTTCCTGTCAGGACTTTCTAAGTGATCTTGAAAAAGTCTCACTTGTAGAGATAATATGCCTGATCATAATCTACAACTTAAAGGTGCTGTGAGGACTGCTTGAAGTGGCTGGAATCGCACGCACACTGTCGTGATAACATGATTCTTAACAAGGCGTGTGTTTGTTTTGGAAATGAATGGAGATCAGATCTTCTTTTTAACACTACTTTTCTTTGTTCAGGACAAATACAACGTGACGAGGTAAGGTATTTATCAGCAGTTACACAGCCCAGTTGTTTGAAATGTGACAACAAGCAAACTTTGTCAGTTTGTACTGTAGTTTAGCAGCTGGCTATTTTAGCGCTACTCGCAGCCTGATGCTCCAGCGTTGACAGACGTACGATAATTATCGTATTTGTACGATAATTTAGCCCTCTGTACGATGTACGATCAATAATTCCTAAAAAGGCTAAATGTACGATAATTTGACAATTTCGTGCGGCTGTTACAGATCTACCCCAGTCTGACGGATTTATCTGAAAACCCTAAATGCATCTTATATCATGTGACGTTTCCAGCCAATCATAGTCTAAGTGTCATTCGTCTCAGAACGATTGACAGCCAATCATGGTCGTAGGAGCTCCGTCAGGAGGAAGTCAGTCAGTTGAGAGAAAAATGAGCACCGGAGCCTCGAGCTGCTGATCAAACGCTGCTGATGTGGGGCAGGGCGATGAATGCTCACAAAAGTGCCTGTAGGACACTAAACAGAGTGATCAATTGTGATTTTTGCGCAACAATAAGACAGTTGTTTTGATCATTATCAGTTATTTTGATTATTTTGTTGGGTGTACGATAATTTCCCCTAAAATACGATAATTTTGAGGCTCTAGTACAATAATTTTATCATATTTCCCATCTGGCAATGCTGTGGTGCTCTGAGACGTAGCCATAGGCTAGCGTGTAAGGTTTGTGAAATTTTGTCCTGTTAATCTACCAAGCAGAGCTTACATAACCTCACTCTTTATTTTATTGACAGGCTCTCTGGGTGTGGAATTGGAATGTGGGTTGGGATGAACTTTATCACAAACAGATTAGTCTGTGTTTTAGCCTTTAGCTTATGGTAAACAGGGAGATAATAATTTTTATTTTATTTTTTTTCCCAGCTACTTCCCTCCTTTTAATCTTGGGTGATTGTTACACTACAGACAATCATATCCAAGTTTTTTGTTGTTTTTTTTCTGCTGGGGAACTTTTTGGCAAGGGTTGTTTTTATTCCTTTTTATTATTATTTTCTTGTTTTTTTGTATTTTTTTGTATTTTTTAAATAAGTTGTCATTTGAGATTATCTGATGAAAGTGGCTTTATAAATATATTTTTTGAAATTATTATTACTGATTGCTCCTCATGTGCTTCACCTGTGTCTTGTCACACACCTGTCTGATTCTGTGCTTCCTGAGTTCTTTTGTCAGTTCATTGTGGAGGTTCGTGTGTTTTGTTGTTTGCCTCAGTGTGTTTCCAGTCTTCCTCATGTAAGTATTTCTGAGTTTGGTTTTCGTGTGTTTTGGATTTTTTGAGTTTGCCTATTTGGATTTCTGTGTCACAGACTTTTGAGTTTAGTTAAATAAACCTTTTTTGTTGAATCTGTGCTCTGGTTCACCTCATCGTTTTTTCCTTGTTGGACACATATGACAACTTTTATGTATATCTTGTCCTCATTCACAGATCCATACAGACTCGGATGAAGGGGAAGGCAACATCAAGTACACTATCTCTGGGGAAGGCGCGGGCTCCATTTTTATCATCGATGAATTAACAGGAGACATCCATGCCACAGAGAGACTGGACCGGGAAGAGAAGGCTTTTTACACACTCCGAGCTCAAGCCAGAGACCGTCTGTCTGACGGTCCACTGGAACCAGAGTCTGAGTTCGTCATTAAGGTTCAGGACATCAACGACAGCGAGCCCAAGTTCTTGGAAGGGCCCTACATTGGGAGCGTGGCGGAACTGTCCCCCATAGGTAAGGAAAGAAATGAACCAGTATAGATGATCCCTTGA
The DNA here is from genome assembly GCA_030710495.1 of Labroides dimidiatus. Taxonomy (NCBI): domain Eukaryota; kingdom Metazoa; phylum Chordata; class Actinopteri; order Labriformes; family Labridae; genus Labroides; species Labroides dimidiatus. Next base: position 6,026,140 of record CM061143.1, read on the forward strand.
TGGCTGTTTCATGCTTGAAGCTCAGGATGTCCCAAAGGTGCAGTTAGATTACAGCGATTACCGTGATGCATAAGTAGAGGCTGTTACATTATCCTCTGTCCAGCACTCACGGGAAGCTGGAAAGTGCAAAGATGAGCTAAAAAATCCCTCCACACACACACAGACACACACACTCACACATTGTGGGGATAGAAATTGGAATAGTCAGACAGAAAAGGATGAAAATATTATGTGGAGTCAGGAAATTCTTTCAGGAGAGAGTGTCAGAGTGAGTCGGACATTTGAGCAGGATCCCTGCGTGGGAAGGGTTGGACTTGTGGCCTTAAGTTAGGAACGAGGTGGGGAAAAAAAAATGCATACAAAGAAAATAGAGCGCTCCCTGATGAGCTTTGTGGCTGCGCTCTGACACACTGTTCTGCCACACTGTTCTGCATGTGTGTGATGAAGAGGGAGCGAATACAGGGGAGAGAGAAGAGGTGCTTGTGAGGAGTGGGTAATGGTGAGGATGCACAACATTTTCACCAAGCTTTTGACATGGCAACCACAATGCTTTTAATCTGGAACAACATGTTTTCATTGTGAGTCGCTGTATTAGTAGCAACATGGCGGCTTAAAACCCCGTCGCGAAATGGAAAAGACAGGTGAGACAGAGAGAGAGTGTCAGGGGCTTCATTAGCGTGGTATTAATGTCAACGACAGCAGCTGAGGTGTCGTAAACAAAATTCCAACCCGGCTGCCAAGTGATATCACAACAATACATGTGCTCTGCATGTTGTGTGTGACAGCGATCTGTGCACGTGTTGCTCTGTGTGTGTGTGCGTGTGTGTGTACGGTGGAGGTGTTTCCTCTTCCTCTGTGTAAAATGGAAAAAGCTCTTCCCTGTTTAAGCCTGATTGGAATTAAATCCTGCTTTCTCAGCATGATCCAAACCGTGGCATTTCCTCCCACAGAGCCCTCCAAACCCGACGCGCGCGCGTGTGCAAATAAGACACTCACAGAGAGAGAGAGAGAGAGAGAGAGAGAGAGTGGAGGAGGAACCGAAAAGGTAGAGGAGAGGTGAAGCAAAAACAAAGACATCAGAATGAAGATGCATAAAAAAAAGATGCAAAATGAGCCAGAGGAGCTATTGTCTCCTTCAGGGAGAGGGAAAATGTGCCACAGACACCACGTTTAGTGAATGTTAGTTAATGCAGTCTTAATGATCATGACCCTTCCACTTTGGCTGCTCCCCGCTTGTTCAACCCCTGTCGCACCTCAGTCAAATTACACACTAAATGAGCGTGCAGGTTCATGTTTTAAACATTTCAGTGGAGCAGCAGCACTAATGAGGTAACAGCTACTGCTTACACAAGCACCCCCCCCCCCCCCCCCTTTCACCTCACCTCTTTACTTCCCACTGTTCTCCTGTTGAACATTCGCTAAGGTCGGCAATATTTTTTTTTGACATGTCACTCAAAAAAAAAAAAAAAAAAAAAAAAAAAAAAAAAAAAAAAAAAAAAAAAACATGTCACTGATAACCCCTCCATGGCCACCACCTTATCGTGGTGGAGGGGTTTGAGTGCCGCAATGATCCTTGGAGCTATGTTGTCGGGGGCAATTGCCCCTGGTAGGGTCTCCCAAGGCAAACTGGTCCTAGGTGAGAGGCCAGACAAAGCGTGGTCAAGATCCCTAATGATGAGCAAAAGCAAGAACCAGTTCACCCTGGCCGGAGGGTCACCGGAGCCCCACCCTGGAGCCAGGCCTGGGGTTGGGGCCCGCAGGCGAGCGCCTGGTGGCCGGGCCTCCACCCATGGGGCCCGGTCGGGCTCAGCCCGAAGGGATGACATGGGTTCATCCTCTTGTGGACCCACCACCCGCAAGAGGAACCATAGGGGTCCGGTGCTGTGTGGATTGGGCAGCAGTCAAAGGCGGAGACCTTGGCGGCCTGATCCTCGGTTACGGAAACTGGCTTTTGGGACATGGAACGTCACCTCTCTGGTGGGGAAGGAACCTGAGCTGGTGCAAGAGGTCGAGAGATACCGGCTAGATATAGTCGGGCTCACCTCAACGCACAGCTTGGGTTCTGGAACCAACCTTCTCGAGAGGGGTTGGACCCTCTTCTTTGCTGGAGTTGCTCCGGGTGAGAGGCGGAGGGCAGGCGTGGGCTTACTAATAGCTCCGCAGCTCTCTGCCGGTGTGTTGCAGTTTTCTCCGGTGGACGAAAGGGTTGTTTCTCTGCGCCTCCGGGTCGGAGAACGGGTCCTGACTGTTGTTTGTGCTTATGCACCAAACAACAGCTCAGAGTACCCACCCTTTTTGGAGTCCCTGGGAGGGGTGCTGGAAAGTGCCCCAACTGGGGACTCCATTGTCTTACTGGGGGACTTCAATGCTCACGTGGGCAATGACAGCGTGACCTGGAGAGGCGTGATTGGGAGGAACGGCCTGCCTGATCTGAACCCGAGTGGTGCTCAGTTGTTGGACTTCTGTGCTAGTCACAGTTTGTCAATAACTAACACCATGTTCGAGCATAAGGGTGTCCATAAGTGCACCTGGCACCAGGACACCCTAGGTCGCAGATCTATGATAGACTTTGTGGTCGTATCGGCTGATCTGCGGCCGTATGTTCTGGACACTCGGGTGAAGAGAGGAGCTGAGCTGTCAACTGATCACCACCTGGTGGTGAGTTGGATCAGATGGCGGGGAAGGATGCTGGACAGGCCTGGCAGACCTAAACGATCAGTGAGGGTTTGCTGGGAACGTCTGGCTGAGGACCCTGTCAGGATGGTCTTCAACTCCCACCTCCGGAAGAGCTTTGACTGTGTTCCGGGGGTGGCCGGGGACATGGAATCTGAATGGACCATGTTCAGCGGTGCCATTGCTGAAGCGGCTGCCAGGAGTTGTGGGCGCAAGGTGGCTGGTGCCTGTCGTGGCGGTAATCCCCGAACCTGCTGGTGGACACCAGAGGTGAAGGGTGCCGTCAAGCTGAAGAAGGAGTCCTACAGGGCATGGTTGGCCTGTGGGACTTCGGGAGCGGCTGACAGGTATCGGCAGGCCAAACGTTCTGCGGCTCTGGCGGTCACTGAGGCAAAAACTCGGGCATGGGAGAAGTTCGGTGAGGCCATGGAGCTAGACTACCAGTCGGCCTCGAAGAAATTCTGGCAAACTGTCCGACGACTCAGAAGGGGAAAGCGGCCCTTTGTCCGCACTGTTTACAGTGCGGATGGGGAGCTGCTGACCTCAACTGAGAGTGTAGTCGGGCGGTGGAAGGAATACTTCGAGGATCTCCTTAATTCCACCAGCATGCATTCCGCGGAGGAAGCAGAGCCGGAGGACTTGGAGCGGGTCCCGCCCATCACTGGGGCTGAGGTCGCTGAGGCAGTCAAACAACTCCTCAGTGGCAAGGCCCCGGGGGTGGATGAGATCCGTCCTGAGTTCCTCAAGGCTCTGGATGTTGTGGGGCTGTCCTGGCTGACACGTCTCTGCAACATTGCATGGACATCGGGGACAGTGCCTCTGGATTGGCAGACTGGGGTGGTGGTCCCCCTTTTTAAGAAGGGGGACCAGAGGGTGTGCTCCAACTACAGGGGGATCACACTTCTCAGCCTCCCTGGTAAGGTCTATTCCAGGGTGCTGGAGAGGAGAGTCCGGCGGTTAGTCGAACCTCAGATTCAGGAGGAACAATGCGGGTTTCGTCCTGGTCGTGGAACACTGGACCAGCTCTATACCCTTGCGAGGGTGCTAGAGGGGGCATGGGAGTTTGCCCAACCAGTCCACATGTGCTTTGTGGATCTGGAGAAGGCTTTTGACCGTGTCCCCCGAGGTATCCTGTGGGGGGTGCTTCGGGAATATGGAGTGGATGGCCCTTTGCTACGGGCTGTTCGATCTCTGTATTTCCGGAGTGAGAGTTTGGTTCGTATTGCCAGCAGTAAGTCAAGCTCGTTCCCTGTGAGGGTTGGGCTTCGCCAGGGCTGCCCTTTGTCACCGATCCTGTTCATTACTTTTATGGACAGGATTTCTAGGCGCAGCCAAGTGGCGGAGGGTGTCAGGTTCGGGGGCCTTAGGATCCCATCTCTGCTTTTTGCAGATGATGTGGTCCTCTTGGCCTCATCGAACACTGACCTCCAGCTCGCACTGGGGCGGTTTGCAGCCGAGTGTGAAGCAGCTGGGATGAAGATCAGCACCTCTAAGTCTGAGGCCATGGTTCTCAGCCGGAAAAGGGTGGACTGCTCACTTCGGGTCGGGAGAGAGTCTCTGCCCCAAGTGGAGGAGTTTAAGTATCTCGGGGTCTTGTTCACGAGTGAGGGGAAAATGGAGCGGGAGTTTGACAGACGGATCGGGGCGGCGTCGGCAGTGATGCGGACGCTGTACCGGTCTGTTGTGGTGAAGAGAGAGCTGAGCCAGAAGGCAAGGCTCTCAATTTACCGGTCAATCTACGTTCCAACCCTCACCTATGGTCATGAGCTGTGGGTCGTGACCGAAAGGACACGATCGCGAATACAAGCGGCTGAAATGAGCTTCCTCCGCAGGGTGTCTGGGCTCAGCCTTAGAGATAGGGTTCGGAGCACGGACATCCGGGAGAGGCTCGGAGTAGAGCCGCTGCTCCTTCACATCGAGAGGAGTCAGATGAGGTGGTTCGGGCACCTGGTGAGGATGCCTCCTGGACGCCTCCCTGGGGGGGTATTCCGGGCATGTCCAACTGGGAGGAGACCCCGGGGTAGACCCAGGACACGATGGAGAGATTACATCTCTCGGCTGGCCTGGGAACGCCTTGGTATCCTCGCAGAGGAGCTGGTGGAAGTGGCCGGGGATAGGGGCCTCTGGTCTTCACTGATGACATTGCTGCCCCCGCGACCCGGAACCGGATAAGCGGTAGAAGATGGATGGATGGATGGATGTCACTGATAAGGTCACAACCATAGACTGTAAGAAAAATGGACATCACAAAAACTGCTCCCCCTGGTGGCTGGCTGCAGTATAAGTCAAAAACTCTCTGTCTATTCATTTCAGATGGGCTGTGGTCAAACTTAAAAAAATTATATCCTCTTTTTTCTGAAATGTTTCTTTCTCATTAGTTATTGGAGGTTAAAAACAGGGTTTTACGTCTTCTTTAACGATGATTGACAGCTGCCGTTCTTCTGTAGTTTTTACGGCAAAAATAAAACACATCAGGAAGGAGAGTTAAGAAGAGATTAGACCGTCGAAAGATTATTTTTATCTTCAGCTTCCACTTTCCCAGAGTCCCTCATAAGTCTCTACTGCGCAGACTCTGGCTGCAAAATAGCGGCCAATGGCGGCTCCTGTGATGGAAGTTTTTTTGGCTTCAAAACCGTACAATGGTAAAAGGCGGAGCCACGCTGTCCATTCTATATACAGTCTATAGTCATGACCAAAATGACGACAACTAAAGTGAGTGAAAAGAAAAGGAAGCTGATGGGTAACATAGACTGTCACTCAGAAGTTCGACTCTCTGGATCCCAAGCGGTTTGTTTTTCGCTTCCGTCCCATTTTGACTCACTGTTGTCTCGTTTTTCTCTGCAGTATGAAGTACTGCTCCTCTATGGGTTCAGGATAACTCAACAATGTCTCCTGAGCAGTATAACATCATCAGAATGCAACAATTATTACAACATTATTACAAGCTACTTACAGTCAGTACTGTCTCTACTGTTTACACCAGTGGTCCCCAAACTATGAAGTATGATTATTTTTTTTCAGTCTGGCCACGCGATCGAGACTAATACACGCATGGAACGTGACATTCTATTCCACCCATTATTTAGTATATGGTATATATTGTTTTATATATAGTGTTATTATTTATTTCCTGACTTTCTTCTGTGAAGAACCCAGGAAAAGGTTATTAATATCTGGTTCTGTGTGGCTTTCTGGAAAACATTAAATGTTTACGTTTAGGCACCCCTGCAATCGTCACACTTTTTCTGTTACAAACTGACCCCGGCCCCCCATCAGAGAAGGGAAAAGTAATGTGACCCTCACAGGAAAAAAGTTTGGGGACCCCTGATTTACACAGTTTACAGTCTACATTGCAGAGGCATCATGCTGATCTGCAAAGAAGTTTCTGTAAATATGAGACGGAGTGCTGAGCAGCTCTGAGCACAAATTTAATGCCTGCAAGACGACGGCATAGGAAGCAAAATTCAAAATTTTGCGTTTGTCCAATCCAAAAACAGAAAAAAAAAAATGATGCAATCGTCAGATTCTCAAGATTCTGAGGGGACCTGAATGTATCACAAGTGACTTCAGCAACATGTGCAAACAGAGCGGAGAAGACGGGAGAATTTCATCAACATTGCTTTGATTCTTTGGTCTTCTTTGAAGATGTGCAGAAAATAAACCGTTTGCCGTATGCTTCAGCAAGCCTTGAATGACGGGCATACATCCTGTATTCATGCTGCAAAAATCATTTTAATTTGGCCCAAACTTATAGCATTGTAGGACTTATTACAGTGAAAAATGAGGCCACAGTGGGTAAAAAAAAAATTCAAAATTTGTAAATTCTTTGAATGTAGAGCTACTACCAATATTTTGTTCCTTAGACATGAGGCTACCTGAAAATGTGTTGAAGACACTAATTCCTTGTTTTTCCAACTCGGTGTGCATTTTGGCTCCCAAGTGCGCACTTGAGCAAACATTTTCACCACCCAAGAGGAGAATATAAACGCATTCTGGCACCCAGGAGAGGACTTAAGGGCTCATTTTTTAGCTTCCGAGAGGGCACTTTATCATGTTTTAACCAACAAAGGGGGCAATTTGGTGTGTTTTTTCCACCCAAGAGGGAAGTTTAGTGTGTTTACCCAACCAGGAGGGCACTTTTGCATAAGTTTTCGCTCCCAAGTGGGCATTTCAGCTCACGTTTTGGCTCTCGAGAACACTTTTGCGTGTGTTTTTCAACAACGGGGCTACAAAGAGGGGACAAACCCCCAAAGCGATGTAAGAGTCTGTCTTAGCAGGTCAGCCTGAGTCGTTCTCTTAGGTTCCTGGTGCAGTCAATGCTCTAGTTGCAGTCCAAGCAATACTAATTATTTACTAATTGACTCATTTAAATGACCCTACATTTCTCCTGGTGGAGAAGCCTGCCAATCCAGTGAAACCTGCATGACGGAGAGAAAATGCTTCGAACACGCAGAATTTTCTCTGACATGGACTTAATTATTGGTTCATGCCTTTTAATGTTGTTTTGTAATATCTTATAAAACCTAAAAAAGCCTTTTCTTTTTTGTCAAAATGTGTTTTTTTTTTTCCCTCCAAAGTTATTTTCCTTTTCACTTCCGTGTGGTAAGAGCTTTCTCAGCACCATCCATAATTTGTTTTAATTGGTAAAAGCTCCGACTTGCCCCTTTATTTCTTTTACGCGTTGCATTGTCAGATGTTATACCCCATTAACGGCACAAAAATCAGATGGCTTTATAAGCACGCTGACAACTTTAAAACCAGACTTTATCACATTCCCCCCCGTGTGAATGCACCATATACTGGAAACCTGGTTAGAACCGCTGCTTTTTATGTCATTTTCACACAGCTGCTATAATGTGAGGCAGGGCTGCGTTTTATGTGATGATAGAAGCAGGTTGCAGGCATTAACCACACCACTGATATGCTCGCTGTGATGTTTAACGGCCAGCCGCACGGCAAAATGCTTCGGAAAACGTGAGGCCATAACAGTAAGAAAGTAATCAGTCGTCAGCTGCCTGAGGCATTTTCATTTTTACTCATCACTCCTGTCGTTTCTCCCAGTGCACGTCTTTGTCACAGCTTTACAACCTCCCTTTTTTTAGCCCAGCCTTTCTGTCCGTCTGTTTATCTGTACGCTTGTTGGAAAACGCCACTCGAGTAGCGTGTTTGTTTTTCAGGGTTGGTTAACTCTCAAAAGGAGAAGAGAGGGCGAAGAAAAAGGGAGTGGCAAGGATGATGATGAAGTGTGAGGACCGGAGCTGCGTGTTGTCCTGTAGGAAAATGTGCAGCTAATGAAATTGCAGTCTTAAATCAAATTTGCAGAGCACGGGTGATTGAGTGTTGCTTTGAGACTGTGCGTGTTTTTACATCGGAACAGGAAAGAGGAACAAGGAAGGTGCCGCTCTACGGAACACAAAGCTGTGTCCTCTGACTCGTGTTGATAAAGACTGTGAAGATTTGATTTAATACAAGGTCACGCCGGAGCACATGATGGACTCAAGGCGACTGAAAGAAATGGAAGAGAAGATTCGGCTGAGAGATCAGTTAATTACTGCACGGCTCAAGGCGACTCCTCTTTATTGCTGATTCAAAATCTGTGAGAGTGAAGTAGTTGGAGCAAACTGGAACAGCAGTGTCAGGTGCAGGTGAAGAGCTTCGTTCGATAGGTTGACAAAGACCAGAAGTTACTTGTCAGGCCTGATTGGGGTAACATTATCCAATGTTTTTTTTGTTTTCCTTTTTTAGATAGGACAGCTTCAGGGACATAGGAAACTGGGCCAACCGAAGCTAGGGTGACCAGGTGTCCAGGCTTTGTGTGGGACTTCACAGGATTATGATCAGGATTTTCCCACATCCCACAAATTGAGACGATGTCCAACTTAAGAAAGCACGTGCAAAAAGACAAAACACAAGCAAATTAAGAAAACATCTTTGTCATTTTGATGATGATCATCATGTGCATCACATTTAAGTGTCCTCTGGAAACTCTTCCGTTGTGTTGCGGTCTTTGCAGCGTGTTTTTCTAAACGCTGCGCATGTGTTGTCAAATTGATGAAGATGTTTACTTAATTTTCTTGTTTTGTCTTTTTTGAATGTGTTCTCTCAAGTTGCAGTGCTGTGAGCTTCTCAGGGCCACCGTACTTTTATCTGATAGCTGAGAGAGGGCTGTCCTCATCGCCCTCATCAACATGTCACTTGTGTCCTTCTCACACTGCAAAAAGCTAAAATCTAAACAACTGCTTTTGTCTTATTATTAGTAAAAAATGTCTTTTTAGAATTAATATGAGCCACGTTCACCAGACCAGTCCAGAAACATGTGTTATTTCACCTTATCTTTAAGAGTTCCGCACGTTTTTTAAAAAAAAAAAAAAAAAGTTTTTTGTATTAAAACATAATTCTACTTTCAAGAAACTTGACAAGCAAATTTTTCTTATCCCACTGGCAGATGTTTTAACTCGTTACAAGCCATTCAGACCTCATTTTTGTCATTAAATATCTTGAAATAAGACATGTTTCTGGACTTGTCAGTTTAATGTGGTTCATATCGAGTTTTATACAATGATACGACAATTTTTACTAAAAAAATAAGGCAAAAACACTTGTTTTGAGTGCAGTTTTTGCAGTGCAGTTCCTCCCACTGACAAAAAGATATGGGAACATATTTATTTCTAGGTGGAACCAGTGCAGGGCGATTCACAGCGAGTCTTTTGGGAACTATTTTTCTCCAATGTGCACGGAGTTGAGTACGATGTGAAGCAACACACGTCATGATGTAAAACCTACAATAAAGGCCCCGAGAGTTGAGAACATGCACTGAACATAAAAAAGCTGATACTCTAAAGGTATGCAATCAATATTTCACAAGCTTTGTGAAACTTCTCGTTTCTTTTTTGATTTTTTTTCTTATGAATTGGAAAAATTCCATCAAAGAAAAAAAATGTAAAACATAAACACACAAATGTGCATACTGTGTGCAACCGAATCAGATTGTTTTTATTCATAGTTAAAAACTTGCTCTCAATTGAAATGTTCATGTTGTTTAAAAATCTAGACTGTCTTACAGCACCGCGGTAACGTGTCCCACATTGTCCAACACAAACACACTCCTTGTCCCCATATTATGTGGCTTGTAAGCACCTGGTCAACCTAACCAGAGCCCAAAGATTTTTTTTTTTTTTTCTTTGGAAATTATTTCAGCAGAGTAACAACAGATTCATCTATTTAGCTGATTTTATACAGGACTCAAAATGAACACTTTTTTTGTTTCCATTAATTAGCTTATTTGGGAGTTCTGCATCTACATCTTCATGTATTGTACATGTAAAAAAAGAAATAAAATAAGAAAATCTCTTCAATAAATCAAATATCTTATCCACAATAAGAAAAGTATCATCTATACAGTTTCTTACGGCACAGCCTTAGTTGTAATACCACTAACGTTTTTTACATTTTTAGCAAAGAACATATACACACAAAAAGGATTAAACTACTAAACCAGAACGGGAATAATACCAGACGGAAAGAAAAAAAAAGTGAAAGATTGAGAAAAAGAGTAGAGGAGAGGAAAGTAGCCGAGAGGTAAGAAAAAGAGAGAATGAAAGAAGGTAAGGAGTGAAAGAGTGAGTGAGTGAGTGAGGGGATTTTATGGGATTATCAGATTATCAAGGGTTTGAAGAATTAAAATGGGTCATAAAAGAGTCCCATTTCTTATGAAAAGTATTCATATTACCTCTGACAGAATATCTGATTCTTTCCAATTTCAAAAAAAGACGTGACTTCTCTAAGCCACTGAACACCGGAGGGAGAAGAAGTAGATTTCCATTGTAAAAGACGGTGGCGTCCCGCTACCAAGGAAGTAAAAGCCAAGACTTCTCAATGCCTGCGACTAAAAATGAACAACTTTTTGTGTTGATTTTCTCAGAGCTGATTCCGTTCTATTCAGATAGGTGTGCCGAGTCATTCCCTGTGACTTGAAATATTAAAGAATAAGGTAGATTTTTCTGTTAATCACAGGGTATCTAGAGACATCAGGTTAGTCTGGTCTGAAGCCGACACAACATCTTTAACAGGAGACTTAAAACAGAACTTGGGGCTGCTGAATGTCTTGGTGTTCAAAGAAAGAAAAAGGAAACACATTTTACCTCGTGTGTTCTGGATGAGAAGGTTTTTTATCTTCAGTGGGTACATTGATAAAAGTACTGACTAGCAGTGTTAACGAAACAGCAAAAAACCCCATTGTTTTTCTTATTTATAAAAACTGGTGATTTTAGCAAAAAAAAAGAAGTCTAAAAAGCAGTCACTGCTAAGGTATGGATAGATCTCATTGTCTTACCCCTAATTCACACAGACAGCGTGAGCGCCGCGGTCCGTCAGCGCCGCGGTCCGTGAGCGCCGCGGTCCGTCAGCGCCGCGCACTACGCTGTACTTCGCTGCCATTCGAGTCAATCAGTGCATTCACACAGCCCGTGCTGCGGTTAGTCTCTGACGGGTACTACCAACGGCTGCTTGCGGCTGTTGCACTGTGAGTCTATTTTTGCTGGAGTACGCTGCAGGGACGCATCAATCTCCGCAGAGCAGATCGTACCAAACAGGAAAACGGACACGAAAAACGATCAGAGTTTCAGGTCTTTTCAAAATAAAGCATCATGCCCAGACTGTTGATTGTAAAATTATCCTCGTTTATTAAAACTTCGACACTGGCACAGGGCCAGCAGTCATCAGCGGGTCAGACCCAGAGGAAATCTGACGCCATGGACGAGGAAAAGTTTATATTGGAGGCGGAAACTCTTAAAATTATAGACGATACAACACATCCTTTCTATAAGGACACCAACAGAAACTAAAAGGGAAGGACTGAATTGCTGAAGCTCTGGGAGGGCAGGTGAGTTTATCATACTAAATATCATGAAAGTAGTTGTCATGGGTGTGATTCCTGTGGAACATGTGGTTCTCCTGTGATCTTATGTGAATTGGCTCAGGCTGACGGACCGCGGCGCCGACAGATCGCGGCACTCACGGAGTATGTTTGAATCAGGGGTTATATGTAAAGAAAACAGCAATATCACGTTAAGGAATTTTGCTCTTTTAGTTTCATTATCTAAAAAGTTTCTGTTTAAATTTTGTGGCCACAAAAAGAAACAGGCATACTTTTTAATCAAATAAGTTATTATAGTTTCCTATTGACCAATGGATGCTCACTTACAATCCAACCGGTCGTCTTTCTTTTCATGGCTCAACATCCCAACTATTTCCTGAATTAAAACAAAACAAAACAGACCTATAATTAATGCAAATAACGTGCTATGTTAAAAGGTAATGCTGCTTCATGTCCATTTACAAGCTAATGTAAGAGAGGTACAGGTCTTTCCATTTTAAACACCCTACCTTCCATTATAAGTGACCTCAGACTCATCTTTGGCAAAGGGCCTGGTGTCATTGGAAAAGACCCAGTAGCATTATCCCAGACCACTTAAAGTTATGTAATGTGTAACCATTCAAACCTCTCTTTTTTTCAGACAACTATTAAAGAGAAATATAAACATCAAATACAAAAGACTGGATAGAAACAGCCTAATGTAAAGGCAGCAGTATCAGTCTGGTTTACCTTTATGGAGGTAGACATTAGATTGATGTCTTTCTATTTACTGCAGAAGGGATTGAAATTGAAAAGACTTCCTTCTACAAGTATCTACGAATTATATTATAAAAGAACTTAACTTTTAAGTTACACATTGACAGACTTGTTTCTAAAATCAAACTGAAACTCAGCTTCTTTTTTAGAAATATATCTTGTTTCTCGCGTCAGGCTGGAAACCACTTGATTGCCACTACGTTTTTACCCCTACTTGATTATGACGACCTAATTTACATGATTGCACCTGATCAGTATCTCAGAAAGTTGGACACTGTTTACCATCCAGCTTTACGCTTCATCACTAGGTGTGGCAATCAAGTGCACCATTGCTCTCTATACGCTACTGCAGGTTGCTCATCTCCACCCGCAGACATTTACGGTGGCTTTCTCTTGTGTATAAAGCTCTAATTGGGCTGGTTCCCTCTTATCTTGGAGCATTTATGTGCATTAAGTCAACTCAGCATGCCCTTCGCTCCCAAGATGTTCTTCAGTAGGTTGTTCCCAGAGTGAGAACGGAAAAGGCTTTCAAATATGCTGCTCCATCAGCTTGGAATGAGTTGCAAAATGACTTGAAATTGCCAGGTTATGAAATCACTTCTCTTGGACAGTGCAATTGTGGTTGATTGCTTGCTGTAAAGGTGTATCTCGCTGTATGCATATGTATCTGTATTTGTCTGTCTTCAATGTTGTAACTTAGTCCTGCTGCCTTTCTTGGCCAGATCGCTCTTGAAAAAGAGCTTTTTGGATTTGAGGATTTGATTTTGATTGATTTTGCAGAAAGGATATATTTGAACACATAGTAGAGGTACACTGAAAAAAAACCCTGACATCTAAGCAAGTGTGTTTTTGTCTTATTTAAAGTTATTTAAAGATATGAGCCACATTCAACACACAAGTCCAGGAACGTTTCTTATTTTAAGATATTAAAAGACAAAAATAAGGTCTGAATTACCTGCAACAAGTCAAAAAAATCTGGCAAGAAAAATTTACTTGTCAAGTTTAGAATAATGCCTAAATACAAGAAACTTTGATTTACTCCACTGGCAGATTTTTTTTTACTTGTTACAAACAATTCAGAGCTGATTTTTGTCCTTAAATATCTTTATATGAGACGTGTTTCTGGACTGCTCAGGTGAATGAGTCTCATATTAAGTCTAAAAAGACATTTTTACTAAGAATAACGCCTCAAATACACCGGGTGCGTCTGCGTTGCAGCTCCGCTGCGCTGCGTGTTGACTGCGTTTGTCAACTTACACCGGCTGCGTCGCGAGTCCGGCAAGCCGCAGAGCTGGAGTCGCGAGACCGCGGACTTCTCGCGGTAATTCACGATCCAGTGAGAATGTTGAAGCAAACAGTAGTACTACAATACTGTACGGTGCACTACTCACCATTCACTCCCAAAACACTTGAAACACTCTTCCATGCCATTTCCTTTTTGAGATTATCTTTATAAAAAGGATGTGTTGGGTCATAATTTATTCTGTGGTTTTCCACCTCAATGATAAGCTTCTCCTCGTCCATGTTTTTCACTGTTTCCCCTTGGTAAACTCTGACCTGTTGACTACTCGCGTATCTCTGCTCATTGTGAAGAGCTGCTATTGTAATCAAGCTAAATATGATCTAGTTTAGACACGGTTTGTTTTATTTTGAAAGTCTCAGGCTCTTTTTATGTAGTTTCTGTGCACTACTTCCTGTCCCGCTCGATCTTCTCTACTCTGAATTTATGCGTCACAGCTCCGTCATCCGGCAAAAATAGGATGGCTGCGGATTAGCTGCGACCTGTCGGACCAGACACGCAGCTGAACCGCAACTGAACGGATCCAGTGTAAGTTGACACATTGACTTGAATGGATTTTAAACTGATCCGGCGCCTTGACGGAGCGGAGCTGCAACGCAGACGCAACCGGTGTATTTCAGCCGTAAGACAAAAGCGCTTCCTAATATTTCATTTTTTTTGCAGTGTAGGGTTGACAGCTGATCTCTTAACTTCATCAATTCATCAATTCCCTCCTGAACAGAATAAACTAGTGTCATCTGCAAACTTTACAGATTTTAATGTATCACTTACTGCACAAATATCACTCACCTAAAGTAAAAATAACTTGGGTCCCAACACTGAACCTTGTGGAACTTCACAGGCTACTCTTCTAAGCTGAGCTTTAATATTATCAGTGCTCACATATTGAAACCTATGATTCAATAACTTCTTAACCAAAGTTGTGCTGCACCTCTTGTGCCATACAGTTCACATTTCTGCAAAAGTAAAGAGAGATCTATCCTATTAAATGCATTATGTAAATTGTTAAACACGCCTACTCGATCTATGAAATGACGGTAATCTAATGACAGTAATCTTTGCATACTTTTTTTACCTTTGTGACTGAATTTCAGATGAGGTTTGAGAAATAGTTTCTGTTTCTTTTTCAAGTTTTCTATCCAGTCTGGGTTTTCTCTGTTGTATTACTTTCACTGATGTTCCTTCGTTATGCACACTTTATTATTTTTTTTTTAATTAGCTCCCAATTTCAAGAATAGGCACATAGAAGTTTTTTTTTTCTTGTTCTTCTACAGTTGAGTTCAGCTTGACAATTTTGCTCCCTGCTAAAGGCAAAGACGCCAGAGAAGTGATAGAGACGAGTGGAGCCCGTCTTTAAAAATTGTGTTCGTAAGATAGCTGAATGTAATGAAATATTTGAAGAATGATAGTTTTATGTATTTTGGAGTCGAGGCTTATCTTAGAGGCAGATGGAAAGGCACATCCTGTGTTTCAGTGTGTATATTTATTCAAAGATCTGTTACAGCCATCCCCATTGAAGAATTGCAATTAGGGTTAGGTGACGAAAATAAAACGGGGATGGGGGAAATGTGGTTTTCATTACCTTAGGCAGCATTTGTCATAAGAGCTGAGGGTCTGAATCCGCTTCCATAGGATGACTTGCTGATATAGTGAGTATGTTTTAAAAAAGACTCATTAATATTTGAGGGATCCATCTCTTTTCTCCTCTGCTTTCCCTGGTCATAGTAAGTGTTAAAATATTCATGTGGCTTTAAGCTAGGACCCCAAAAAACCAAAAGAATAAAGTGATGTAAAACTTGAATGCTACGAGACAATACGGCACAGTCTCACTGTTAGGTTTTATATACAGTTAAGTGTTGAAGGGATGATGCTTGCAGACACAGTTCCCAGCATATTGAAAAGACATTATTGGCAGTGACACAGTGGTACCTCAAGCAAGAGCCTACACTCCACACAACCAGCCAATACTGAAGAAATAAAGACAGGCCTTTTCCAATTTGAAGCCCGTATTACACTGTGTTACAACATGAATACTAAGACATCCTCCAACAATCTGTGTTTCTCTCCATCTTTATGTGAGCTGACTGACAAAGTAACAGGCTTTTTTTAGGTTTCAGACCATTTAGTCACTCAGGCAGACATCCTTCCCTGGCACTCAAAGGTTAGGCAACAACAGGGAGTCGGGTGAAAATGTGGCTGAGAGGGGCAGTTCTTGATAGTGGAATCACAACAGGGCGGCGTCTTCACCGAGCTAATCCTGTGATTGATGTGGTTCCATTAAGAGAGGACCTCCGGACCTCGGAGTGGCAGAGATGTGGAACAACACGACATCTGTGCTGTAGCCTCCAACCTCAGGTAACACTGACTGACAAGTCAGCGCACGGTGTCCGAAGAGCAGCGGGCAGGCAAAGAGCGGTCAGATAACAGACATTAAGCTGACCGCTATCCTGCGCCATTATCAGCTAATGACACGAGCTGATGCAGTGCGGAATCGCCAGAATGAAGTTCAGCAAACACGGTTCAAAGTAGCAGCGTGCGTGGAGGCCTTGAACGTGCACCCGTTAAAACCTTTATCAAAGACAGAGTCGAAAGTCAGGGTGGGGTAAGCGGCAAACGACATCAGGCATAAAACAGCAGAGATACACTTTTTAGACAACATCCTTCACTTTAATCTGCTGAACAAAAGTCAGGGACAGAGGCTGTTTTATATTTGCATTACTCTTTATTTCAAAGCGTACTGTCTCTGTGAATGTCACAACACGCTGGGTAATTCTTCGGGACAGTTTTAATCTAAACGTGCTGTGGTGCTTTTTCTTTGGACTGAATTCCTTTTACACACTTTCTTTTAGAATATTCTGACCATGCTACAGTACCTTACGACTAGAATACGTTCAAAAGTGTCTGTTAAGGCAGATTCGTGAATGCACAAGACATCAAGGAGAGAGATCTAAGTAAATGGGTAATGGGGTTTGACAGGACACACAACCTCGAGAGCAGCAGGGGCAAAACTCGATTATCTAGAGTTCACTTTTGAGTCTTCAAATCTGCCCTTGTTAAAATTGTTAAAATCAGAAGGAACTGTCAAAAAGCTACGATCATGATGTTACTTGATCTTTCTGCTGCATTTGTTACTATTGATCATGATGTACTGATTGAAAGACTTCACCACTTAGTTGGCCTATCAGGCCCTGTTCTTGACTGGTTCACATCTGTTTTAATAGACCCAAAATTTCCGAGAGAGATGTGAAATTTCCAGTCTAAAGAGAGAAAGGTCCTCTCTTATCCCTTTTCTACCAGTGCTCATTTAGTGCTACACTGCAAAAAAATGAAATCTAAGTAAGTGTTTTTGTCTTATTTTAAGTGTAAAACGTCTTTTTAGACTTGGTATGAGCCACATTCACCAGACCAATCCAGAAAATGTCTTATTTTAAGTTATTCAAAACCAAAAAAATGAGGTCTGAGTTGCTTGTAACAAGTAAAAAAAAAAAAAAAAGAAATCCCCCAATGGGTTAAAAGAAAAGTTTATTGTATTAAGAGATTAACAAAAAGCAGTTTTATTTATTTATTTTTATCTGCGTTTCTTGTAGTGGTTGTGACATTATTTTTCCTGACTGTCTGCTACACACAGTGTGCTTGTCTAAGTGTGTGTGTGTGTGTGTGTCTGTGTGCATTGGGGCGGAACTCTGTCGTGCGCGATACAGAGAGCAGAAGAGAAATGTGAAAGCACAACCATGAGGCAGAAATGACATCCCGTCATGTAAATAAGATAAATCAAACAAGGCTATTTAATCTGTTAAATGAAAGAACAAGGTAAGACAGGCAATGCACTGCTGCTTCAATTTTGGCTCCATTTCAAGTTTTTAATTAGGAAACTCCAACACAACAACAGAACAACAGACAACTCGCTCTGCAGCTTTCCTTTTTAAGAATGGCTGTTTTCCTCTACTGATCTTTGGTCACAGTAACCATGCCCCCAGCCCCTGACATCATCCATGCTTCGCTCTCGCCTTGGTCGAAAAGGGGTATCTGGGGTTCCACAGGGATCAGTCCTTGGACCATTGCTTTTTGATGCACACATGCTCACACAGTTCAATCATGAAGAAACACAACATATGATAACATTCATATGCTGGTGACAAGTAACAAATAAACATTTCTCTTTCATATGATGACCTGAGCTCTATTGATAATCTTACAGACTGTATGAAATATATCAACTCCTGGATGTTCAGAAACTTTTTAAAACCAACACAGACAAGACTGAATTACTATTTTTTGATCCAAAAACTCAGAGACAACACATCCATTTACACTTCACATCAAAGTCCATTAAACACAGTGAACCAGCCCGAAATCTTCAAATTATTTTAGACCCCGTCTTTAGCTTTGAATATCGTATCTCCAACATTACCACTACTGACACACACAAGACATCCTGACCATATCACCCTGGTCCTAGAAACACTCCACTGGCTCCTTGTACAGCACAGAAACACCTTCAAAATCCTTTTATTAGTCCATAAAGCACACAATGATTCTTCTCCCGCCTGACCTGCTCACACATTACAACCCTGCCAGGGCTCTCAGGTCATCAATTGAAGGTCTGTTAGTCATCCCAAAAATCAAATCAAAGTCCGGGGAGGGGGCCTTTATTTACTGTGGCCCTTCTCTCTGGAACAAACTACCTGCTGACCTCAGGTCCATCACGACTATTTCCACTTTCAAAGCCAAACTCAAAACATATTTATTCTATTTTGTTTCGTTTTATATTTGTTTCCGTGCTGTTTGGTCCCTAAATCCCCCAATTTTCCTGCCAAACCGGAGCAATAACTTGAAAGTGACCAATATGAGACGGCCACTTGCAACTCATCCGGTCCGTCCGAAATCACATTTCACAGCGTTTTTCGTGGAGCGACTGGTAAACAAGCAGGACATCATGCCTTAAAAATCAAAACCTAATGGGCCAAAATGCAAGAAAACCATTTAGTCAGGGATACATTTGTGGACAGTTTCCCTTCGATTTTCTCTTACCCTTGTCATCCCTCCTCTCTCTCTCTCTCTCTCTCTCTCTTCCTGCTTTCCCCCAACAGCATAGTCAGCAAAGATAAATTCCCTCTTCCTTTAGTATGTAATGTGAGAACTCCACGAGGGGATTAAAGTAATCATCGTCTTCCCTGTTGATGTGGTCCGGCGAGAGGTTACCCAGGAGGCTGCAAATTGCTGCAGTCACCATTAGGACAGCCTGGGCCTGTCATGCTAACAGAGGATGAGACATTTGGAGCAGCAGGATCACAGGATGGGGCAATGCGACGAGGCAGAAGCAACTTGCAATCAATACCCTCTGCCAGCCACCTTTATGTATATGAGCTGTAACATCCACCATTATGTGCTAAAGCAGAGTGCTTGACATAATTGATTCAGGCTGATCTGTATGTGTGGCCACATGTGTGTGTGTGTGTGTGTGTGTGTGTGTGTGTGTGCGCAGGGGAGGGGGAAGCAGACGAAGTGAGACAGACAGAGAGCGTTCACGACTCAGTGTGTAGCGATGCATGGAAGATGTGTATGACAACAGCAGTGCAATAGATTTGCAATTGTGAAATTGATTTAAGCTCTCAGGTTTTTTTTTTCCTAGTTTCACAGATGCAATCGTGCAGAGAATCACTGAGAGTGTCCTCAGTTTCTTCTTCTAGCAAAAAAAAAAAAGTGTTGATATTACACCTGCATATATGTTCGATTCTTACTTTTTTCCCAGATGTGCACTTACAGTGTGAAAATAAGGGGCCAATATCGATAACAATGTTTGTAACAACAGCTCTGCCACCAACGCTAATACTGTTATGTTTTAATTACATCGTTATTTCCGGTTTTTCAAATGAACTTTCCATCGTAGTTGTGTTTATCATTGCCAGTTGTCCATCCTTTAATGTCTTGAACACATCTCACAAACTGCAAGTTGCTGATCTCTCTCTCTCTCTCTCAGTAAAAGTAGGACACTTCCATTTATTTTCAGCCACACAAACGTATCAAAGCTTTTCTAAAACTCTGTTTAGTTTATTTATTGTCTCTTAAAGCCAGATGTATACAGATATAGAAAGATAGAAATCCAACTTTAATAGACTTCTTAATTTTTTTTTTTGACTTGCTTCACAGAATTCTGTTCCAACTCTAAAATACTATTGTGCTTTTGTAGTTTTTAAAAAAAAAAATATTCAGCATTTTCAACTTTTTTTGCCCATTAAAATGAATGGAAATGATCCGTAACCAAGGCAACCACACCGCTGATAATGTCACTAGGGGGTTCCGAGGGTTGCGGTTAAGGTTCAGGCTCAGCATTTCAACATCAAGCAATTACTGCTGAATGCTGAATGTTGAAATGGGGCTCAGCATTTCCACACTCATCCCCCCCCCCCCATTCATGAAGCATCTCAAAGCTCCTGGGGGAAACTTTTGGTAGGTACATGATTCCCCCTGTGGTTACAGCTGTTCATTTTATCACTTTGCTGGATTCGTCCCACACAAGTAAAGATGGGCCGCAGGGAGCTGCAGGAGTTAGCAATGTTGCCCCAAAGCATGAAGGTTCAAGGCTGGATTCTCCCATCTGGGCACGTGCCACAGTCCCAAAAGATGCTCCTTCTCTTGCATTCTGCATACAGGATGGAGATAAAGTAACATTAGTTCTGCACATGGATCAAAGGTTTGTTGGTGTAGAGCAGGAAGCCCTCCACAATAAGGATGTCACTCTCCTCCAGAATTTGGAACAATCTGAATATCCGGGATGTTACCCATGGCGTCCACTTCCTGAGTGTCCCAATCTAAACTTGGGGCTTGAAGAACTCATCCTTATGGAAAACACGTGTTAGCCCTGTGCTAGCAAGCTAAGCTCTCGTCTGCCCCACTGTCCTGAGAGAGAAAAGCAGAAAAGATGATGGTTGGACAGATGTGTAGAGTTGTGTTTTTGCTCAGCGTATCTATCCTTCACTATGAATCCCTTCATTAGCTTTGTAAATTGCAAAGCTGAGCTGACACCATCTGCAGTGGCTGCGCTAAACCGTCCCTTGGCAGTGCTAGCTATGTTGACTGTACTGAACAACAGCTGCCAATACTAGCAAATATGTCTAATGCAATGTTTTCAAATTAAGTTGATGGAAAGAAAAAAAATCAAAAATTCCGGAGACAAAATTTCCCGAGAATTTCTTGAAAAATTTAGTCAAGTTGACGGTGACAAAACCCTGAAAATTTCTAATATTCCTGAGTTAAAATTTTCAGGAAACTTTCCTGAAATTTACTGGATTTTTTTCTCCCATTAAGGGAATCTACCAGGAATCTTCCACCTCTTTGCAGCCCCACTACTGTCTCATGGGAAAAAAAAGAGATTAATAGAAAGGTTTTCTTTGATCCAGGTTTCAGGCTGCTTTAAAGGTGTCTGTAACTGGTGTTTCTTCTCCAAGATCAAGAGCGGACAGCTCTCTCTCTCTCTCTCTCTTTCTCTGTCTTGATAGAAATGCTCACGAATTATGCAAGGTTATGATTTAGATTCGACATGCCACATTGACCCACATTATTGTCTACAAAACAAGGAATGATCCCATCCATTAAATGACACCAGTTCAGAGGCAAACAAAGATCAGATTTACAAGCCCTCAGTGGGGATGAAAAATTCCCCCAAATCCTTGTAGAGATCTTGGAGAGGATCAATGTAAGCAGGCCATTGGCTTTTATGACATAACAGATTTTTCTTCCTCTTTGTACTTCATTCTCTCTCTCCCTTCTTTCGCTCCCTCTCTTCCCTCCCGTCTCTCTCCCGGGGCGTTTATGTGGATGAGAGAGGAATGAATCACAGTAGAAGTAGTGAAGAAATAACTTTTCATGTGAAAACACCTCAGCTTTTATGGCTTTACTAAATGATCCATAATGCAGGCGGGGAGCACTCAGTCCTGCAGATTAAGGCGGGTCGGAGCGGGAGAGAGGCTCACTTGCTGCAGCCGTTAGACCCCTCCACTGAAGCCCGCTTGAATACGGCACCAGCTGAGATAGGCACAAATCTCTTTTACGAGGCTGCCTCTTAAATAGCTGTCAGTCTAGTGTCTCACACGTGGCGCACTCCTCCGGCTCCCCTCACAGTAATTGAACCATCTCTCCCAGAGTGCTGAAATGGTGTGGGAAGCCATTCCGACAGCCTGTGTTGATACCATTAAACCAAACTCATGCATAAATCTAAGTATATAGCCGTCGTCACACAGCCTCCATCCGATCCTCCACGCCCCCAAAACAACCCTGCTCCTCACTCCATTTCACCACAGATGGTGCAGGGCTTGGTTTTCATCTGAATATTATTTACTTTATCCTTCAAGGAAAATTGTACACCACTTTAACGTCATTTGCAACACAGACATGAGCACTGTGTTATTATTTAGGAATGACTGCACTTCCTTTATGTTCCTCTCAGCATGAAAATGTGTCTGTAGTGTGAGGAAAAACACGTTTTATACTCAGTAAGACACAAATGAATCAGGTGGACTACCTTCAGAACTCTCATTACTCTCACTAGGAATACGTTACTTCATATAGGTAACTACTGATCTCACGTACCTGGTGGGAGTCAAATTTTTGTCTGAGGCCTTTTACGTTGTTGTGGGATTAAGTGAATAACAAAGATGGCTCCTTATGATAGTTGTACAGCCATGAGCTTTTTTTTTAACCCAGAACCCCACACCAGAAAACAGAAATATATGTATATAATTTGCTGTCACTTTATCCTATTATAATACAGAAAATCACTTTTTTAAAAAAAAAGAAATTAGCATAATGAAAATTACAAAAATAAATAAATAAAAAAACAACTATGCTGACTTTTCTCCCTTACGCCGTGTTGATGATGAGATGAATAATGCAAATACCTGCAGGCTGCATGCATTAGCTTCATCTTAAGTAGATGTACACCAAGCATAAATAATAACAAGGGGCCTAAATATTTATTATTAGTTTGTTTTGTAAGTTTCACAAGTTGGTTCAGGCTTCTAACGGTTTAGAGGTTGCATATGTTTAAAGATTAAATTAAGTGAGAAAAAAAAAAAATAAAATAAAAAATTCTTTGGCCCCTCATTTGTCCACAACAAGTACATAGAAATCATCATTAACAGACATTTAAATAAGGTGCATCTGGAAAATAGTCACAGTGATTCACTTTTTTTTTTTTTTTCAAATTTGTTAAAAATAAAAACTAAGACATGACATTAATTTGTAGACAAGTGAAACAGTGTTTGCAGTGTTTGTTACTATTTCTCTTTCTTCTTATTTTTTATTTTTTGTTTTGTTTTGTTTTGTTTTAGTCTGGTGGTGCTTTGTTGGTCTTCTGTTGTGTACAAAAGAAAAAGGTTCATGTAGAGTGCAAGAGAGGTGAACTACCTGGGCTGTAATACAACCCCAAATTTATGGAACAATTTTTAAAAGTCTCTGTCAGGACTATCAGTTTCATGAAGTTCCAAAGGAAAAAAAATATTGTTTCCCCACTGTAGTAAAAGCATTACACTTATTAAGCCGTTTCTTTATCACATTTTTTCTTTGTTCAGGATCACTTTTTGTTGGATGCAAAGCGAATAATGTACTTTCTGTGGGTATTTAGTGCTTTAATTTGAAACATGGCAACAAGTGAACTTTGTAAAATCAGTTTGAAGTGTAGTTTAGTGTATACATCATTGACCGTATAATTAATGACCGAAGTCTCCGCGATGTTACTCATCGGATTCTGAAACAGACTTTTGGAGCGAATCGTCTGGAGCGGCCATATTGGAAATGGGCCTGGCTTCGAGTCTCCACACTAACAGCTACGGGACGCCCGTCAGTCATGTGAGCTGAGCTCTGCCTCTGACTGGAAGAACTTGAAATCTTAATATCTTCTAAACTACCAAGACAGAAAAAAATGCACCCTCTGTACAGTCTGTGCCGTTAGCAAAATTAGCAATTCGGCCGGGAGACATGTTTTTGTACCAGGCTTTAAACATGCTTATCTCTGCTGTGAAAACAGCTTTTTTTTGTTTGGTGTTTGGGACATCTGGTACTTCCAGAGCCAGCCTCAAGCGAATACTGCTTCCTATTTTCAGACCGGAGGTTGCTAATTAGCTAAGATTTGCTCTTGGGCGTCGTTTCATCTAAGTGATTTTTGGTCCATGAAGAGCCTTAAATGAAGTTGTGTTGTCTCAGGAAAATCAAAACCAACCACGGATATTGAGAAGTAGCAATTAGAAATGTTGGAGTTGATAAACTCACTTTGAATCGTGGATGATGAACAAGCAAATGAATAAAAGCGAGACTTTCCAAAGATCATATAAAATCCTCACAGGGACTCAAAGGAACACCTAATGTGTTCACTTATTACTGCGTTTTAGCAAAACTTTATTGTCGCCGTCTTATTTTCAGCGCAAAAAAACAAAAAGGTTTTTTTGAGACCAAAGGTTTTGTTTGTATTACCTCATTTAAACTCTAACAAAGAAGCCTCTGTGGGGGGATATTGTGTTAAATATTCTGTGTATTGTTTCTTAAAATGATTATCGCCACAGTGCTTGCCGTCTCATCGGAGAGCAATTTGTGCTTGAAGTTTTTATTTGTGAGAAGAAAAAAAACAAACTCTTAGCCTAATGAATATCTGTGGCTTCTCCCCATTAGACATACTTCTCCTATCAGTGCAATATGCATTACATTGGAATCTGAGAAAGTCAATAATTTTTATTGAATCCCCTCAAGTCCATCAACAGCAGAATCTGCTTTAAGTGAGACACCAACCATGCCAGCAAATACAGTAAGTAATGACTTCTCCTGCTGAAAACACTGATGCAAGCTCGAGCTTCAATAAGAGCCCGAGTGCCAAACTCCCAGCTTCACTTCTCTTTTTTAATATAAACACAATAAAGAAGCATTTGCATTTATATGGTCCTTCCAAGCCACCCCATGTTGCTGGCAGCCCTGATATCCAGAAACAGCTGAGCATCAAACTGATTGTTACCTGGGGAAAATTAAGATAAGGGAGTAATCCCATGGAGGAAAATGGCTTTGTGGGACTCACAGCAGTGGGGCCAACCAGGTAGGCAGAATTAAGAGACCCCTGTCTGTCGCCAGTAATGAAAATCCCCAGCCTCTATGCAGCCTTATGTTTTCAGTGTGATAAGAATGATATCTCACTCATCCCCCAACTGGGATGCAGCATATCTCCATCTTCTAAGGATCAGTCTGCTGTGTACAGTTATTTGGTTGAGGTAATGACTGTATGATATGACTTAGAATATGAATTAAAAGCTCATTCCATTCTAGTTAATAGGTGCTGCTATAAATCCCCCTCGGAGCTGCAATATATTTGTATTTAACTGGGAACCACATGGTGTTGTTGACACTACTGGGATTCTCATTTCTTTGGTTTATGCAAAGAGAGAAAGAGACGGAAAAAAGCACTTCTCCACCCATTTGTTTGTCCATTTCAGTGAGTTTTGCTCTAAAGCCTGTATGATGGATCAATTGGTCCACTGCCTTTTGAGATTAGATTGTCTGCATTTTGGTGATTTAAAATAAGAAAAAAGAGAACGGGAGAGCGCTAGAGCACAGGCTAAAGGCTAAACCACAAGCCAAAGGCTAAAACATGAGCTAAAGGCCAAAACACGGGGCAAGGTTAAAACACGAGCACAGGGTGAAAGCTAAAATATGAGCTAAAGGCTAAAACACAGGGTAAAGGCTAAAACACGAGCTAAAGGCTAAAATACGGGGTAAAGATTAAAACACAGGCTACAGGCTAAACCATGCGGTAAAGGCTAAAACATGAGCTAAAGGCTAAAACACAAGCTAAAGGCTTAAACACAGGGTAAAGGTTAAAAAAAGCGAAAGGCTGAACCACGGGGGGAAATCTAAAACATGAGCTAAAAGCTAAAACACAGGGTAAAGGCTAAAACACGGGGTAAAGGCTAAAACATAAGCTAAAGGCTAAAACATGAGCTAAACTCTTTTGTGATAAAGTTCTTTCCAACCCACATGCAGTAGTTATACTATACTAGCAGTTATGCTAGTGCTAAATATAGCCTGTTCCTAAACTACACTAAAAACTAACAAAGTTTGCTGGTTTTCACATTTTAAAAAATAATTCTATGTAACTGTTGATAAATACCATACCTGGTTAGGCTGTGTCCAGTAAGAAGTCTTGAACAAAGAAAAGTAGAGTTAAAAAGATCTGATCTCCATTCATCTTTCAAAACAAACACAGGTCTTGTTAAGTACGAGATTCCACCCAAAAGTGTCACTGCACTCCACTTCAAACAGATAGTCCTCACAGCACCTTTAAACATGCCGGATGAAGTTTTACCTCCAAGCCATCTTTTTACATTGTTGTTTGAAATCGTTGCAAATGCACATTTGCTGCTTATTTGTTTTACAGGTATCACAGACCAGGATGAATAGTGCTTGATTTGCTATTTCTATGTTTGCATGAACAGCTAATAACGACAAACATGGAGAACAAAAGGGTGCTATAGGTGACAGAAACGGTGTGGTGATCCCAGCGCTTGGATTTAATGACCGTGCGACTTTAATGATAATCCGCTTGCCTCAACCCTCCTCTTTCCCCCCACGGAGCTCCGTCAGATGACAGGAAACAAACAGTGCTCTGACACTTCCTGCTAATTAGCCTCATTAGCATACGGCCATTATGCGGCTGGACAGTAGCATGACAGGTCTCTGGGAAAGGCTACAGCTATGACCTTTGGTGGACACCACCAGCTGTCAGTAATTACCCCGAACATCAGCCAGAAGGATGGAGACAAAGATGGACTCCTCGTCCTTGAGGACCGATGGCACCCAAGAGTGTCTTCTGTTTTATTTCCCTCACCCAGCAAGTGGAATTATTTATAGAATGAAAAGAAATGCGCTCACATGCTAAAAGGCAAGTATACGCTTGTTTCTAAAAAGGAAGACCTTAAAGTTTTATAAGCTGTAGGCTGAGCTTTAACTAAAATGTGTGACTAAATGGAGAGATGCACTAGCATTTTTTTTTTTTCCTGCCAGAGGCTTTTGAACGCACGCTGTTGACAAATATACTACACTGAGTGAGAAATAATGACTTAAACACCGTTGCTCCACAAATCCACACTTTAAGCCTTCATGTGGAAATGACTGTATTCTCTGCCTAAGTGCTGGTAATCATGAGTAATTGTTTGTTGTAGATATCTTGAGCTTCTAGCAGTCTTTGAAGCTTTAATGTTGACTTTATGACTCCATGTTCCCTTTCATCTCTAAGCGTAACTTTTGCACTGATCAGAGGCAAATGGATGTTTAACACATCAAAAAAAAAAAAAAAGGTTCAGGAAACTCGGTGCACAGAGATGAAATAGCTACCTGATGTAACACATTCATCTCCTTCCCGCTGATGTCCCTTTTGTTGTCAGACTTCCCAAAGCCCTTAAATATAACAGGATTAAAATAGCGCTACAACATAAAGCAGCACTGACGTCAACCATTAGCATGTCAACCCCCCCCCCTCCGGTCTTGGAAAATGACCCCCCTGGTCATTGCAGAACTGCAAAAGAAAAACTGCATTTCTTTTAGTATCCAATCACAGCCAAAGGAGTCTTATAACCTCAGTAGCTCACTTCTTTGTTCATACACTCTGCGTGGGGAGTTTCTATAACTTAAAACAATTTTAATTACAGTAATCTTTAGAGTTATAAGTAGATTTGCATAATTAGTGTTCTGACTGAGTTGGTGTGTTGTAGCTTCGTACCAAGAGAAGAAACAACTTTCAAGGCGCCTTTCTCTTAAAAGTTAAGTTGAGACTGGGGTGCTGTTGGTCCAGAGGTCACACTGGCCACGGCCAAGCACGCTTCAACCCTTAAGTCCAGTTCGTTTGGCCAGTGTGACCTGAGGTATACTGTGCTTCAAGTACACTTCCTTGGCTTTGGCACGCTTCAGAGAGGTGTACTTAGGCATGGTACACTTCATGCACAAGCACAAGCACACGGTTTTGGCTGTATTTGTTACGGCTCACCTGGTCCCAGCCCTCAAAAGCTCGTTCCTGCTTGCAGCCAGAGAAACATTTGAGCTGGGGCCTGCTGCCCTGCTGCTGCTCTTTTGGATTTTGTTGTCTTTGTTAATTTAGAGTTGTATTTGACATTTAATCCTTTATGTGTTAAAGCAATAAGTTGTAGCCATGTTTTCTGTGTTCTCCATAATAGTCAGCAGGAGAATGCAACTGTGCCTGTGCCCTGATGCCTCAAATACGCCAGATGCGTCTCCAGTCTGACTCTGCTCCTTTGCTTGTTGACTGCATTCGTTAGCTCACACCGGCTGCGTGTCCAGTCCAGAAAGCTGCATGACTGAGAGATATCTGGAGTTGGACGACCGAGGAATTCCCACCTCCCAACCTCTCTTCATTCATGTTGTGCTGTAAAACCTCAAACCTGTTGACTCCTGGCGGGTCTTCACTCATTGTGAGGTTCTGTTGCATTGGTCAAGCTAAATACAATCTGGTTTTGACACAGTTTGTTGTATTTTGAAAGTCTCAGGCTCTTTTTAGGTAGTTTCTGTGCCCTACTTCCTGATCTTCCATACGATAATGCGTCATAGCTCCAGCATCCGGCAAAAATAGGAAGGTATTATCTGTGACCTGGACTGTAATGGAACGGATCTAACTCCACTGACTTCAATGGGAAACCTACCTGATCTGGCGCCGTGATGGAGCAGAGCCGGACCGGACTGGTTCAACTCCTTACCTCCATCATTTATGCACAATGTCCCCCACTCTCTGCTCTTGTCTTGTCTCTCATTTGCCACCCTATTAAACAAGGCGAAAATGCCCCAAATTATAACTCATACTAGTACTTGTTCTGTTGTCACTGAGATTTTTAGTCTTCGCAGAGGTTAATTCCCAGTTTGAAGTACTGAGTTCTGTATTTTGGTCATTGGCACCTTGGGTTTCAGATCAGTGGATGAACATATTTTGAACAAGATGGTAGATTTTGTGCATCATAGATTATACACTCAGATATTCAGAAATAAAATAATAAAATAAAATCCTGCTATAATGACAAAAAAAGATTTTGTGTCCACCTGTAATATTCTGTATTTGGTAATGGGGGCTAATATTTAGAAAACTGTGTGTAAATGCATAAAAATGTCCACAATTGCTTGTTTAGATCCACAGATTATAATCTGATCCTCGCATGTGTATCAGATCAAAAGAAATGTTCTTAGATCCACATATGCATACAAATATCCACACGTGTGTATTCAGAGCCACAAATGCATACCCACATCTGCAAATATGATGACCGATTTGTAAACACAAACATGGTTATTTATTGCTTAAAAGGCTCAATGCCTCTGCATTCTGCACTGTGACTTTTACCCTTCTTTTTTGCCATTTTACTTTCTTTAATTTTTCTTTTATAATAATTATTATTATTTTTTGCTCTTTTAATTAATTTTTAAATTGATTCTTTTAATATGTTTTGCCGCTATGTAAAGCACTTTGAATTGCCTTGTTGCTGAAATATGCTATATAAATAAACTTGCCTTGCCTTGCCTTGCCAATGTTTTTGCACCAAGAGCTAAAACTACTGGCAACTGGGGCTCATTTCTAGCTTGGCTCCATAATGACTTTAGGTTGTAACAAATAGGTTAGCATATTCATAGATTTGAATGTGTGTTTGTGGATCTGTGTACACATGTGTACAACTGAGTATACATCAGTGGATCTTTGTATAAATCTGTGTACAAATACATGCACAGATGTGAATCCATCTTTGCATTTCCAAACTGTTTCGCAGCGATATTAACTCCATCATGGTGCCTGCGACGACAGAAACACCACTGTTTACTCACCTAAAGAAAAACACCCACATCCACACATCTGCCGTCCATATAGAAGCCTATCTTTAATATCATATTGTGTCTTTTTCAACAGGAACATCTGTGATGAAGGTCACTGCGTCAGACGCCGACGACCCTACATATGGCAGCAGCGCCAGAGTGGTTTACAGCGTGCTGGATGGAGAAAAGTTTTTCACCGTTGACAGACACACGGGTAAGAAAGCTGCAGAAACACGATCAGCCTCTGCTGCACCTGCGCTGCTTGTTTTACTTCTGTTTTTCTGTAGCTTCTTATTTTTTCTATGATACCTAAAGCAATCTAATGTTTTGATCTATAACCACTGTCACCAAAACCCAAGTTCCCATTGGGGAATAAATGCCTGGCTCGAAACAGCATTTAGTTGAACCCTTCAGGTTATCTTAATAGACTGTTTTTGGCAGTCAGCAGTTACAGTCATCATAAAAATAGCACACACATTCTTAAAATATTCTATGCAGCATGATAAATTGAACATGTATTTATGCTCTATTCCTCTGTCTTTACACAGAGCAGCACATTTGCATGATCACCTAGCGTTTTACGACTCCTGGGTTTTATTTTCCCCAAGATCCAGATTTATCCTTGTAGGTATCCCACCCATCTTAAGCAGAATAATGATAAAAAAAGAACACCCCCCGTTCTCCAAATTGTCATGGCTTATCAGACGAACACCAGCCTGACCCACAGTGTTTCAGGAGTGGTTTAGCATTGGTGTTGCCTTCGAATTCTCCTCCAGGGAAATGCGCTAAAGTTTTAATGATTCCCTTTTTGGTCTCCACCACTTTGATTCGGTCAGCCTTGGAGCGGGGATGATAAATTGCTCTGCCTTGGTGGGACCAGCCAGGAGACTGGATGCTTCAATCCAACTTAGGTCTCCTGACCCCTTTTCCACCCACGCTCTTCCCCCCTTTTGTAGGGAGGCGGGCCTGTCTAACAGGTGCAAGTCAAGCAGGTCAGAATAAGGAGGAGACGGAACAGCTGTGAAATCTGCCTCATTAATATCACTCTAACTCAGCGGGTGGCTGTGTTTCCCTGCTCCTTTTGATTGTCTCGAGGTGATTTTTAGGGGGGTAGTTTTACAAGGACATTATTTAAATAGAATCAAACACTTTAGGCAAGAAAAGGCAAGTTTATTTATACAGCACATTTTGGCAACAAGGCAATTGAAAGTGTTTCACATAGAAAAGGTCAGCAAAACATTAAAAGAAACAATTGAAAATTAAAGCTGCAAGTGGCAATAAGCAGGCCCTCGCCCACGTACGTCATTCAAGGCATGAATGCAGCCGTATTTGCAGGAAGATCTGCACATGTGCATGTGTATATGAGTCCAGAGAGGGACTGATCGTTTGTGTTATACCTGATACTACCATGCATTTCCAGAGGGTGGTGCTATTGCAGTTGCAAAGAATTGAGCATGTGGATGTGTTGGGAGGTGGACCTTGATCATGTGTGTCAAATTTGAATCAGATTGGAGGTTAAATGAAGGAGCTAAAATTACTTAGTGGTTAATGGTGAGACGTCAGAGTTTGATGTCGCCATGGACACACTGTTTAACTACAGGACATGACCTGATCAGTGGTGCTTTATGAAGGCCTGAAAGATATTATTGCTGAGCAAAGTAGAAAGAAATATTTAAAAGAATGGAGGAGTTTTTAATCACGGAGTAAAACATATGACTTCATGTTGCAGTAGGGGGCGCACTTTTAAGGGGGGAAAGTATATAGATGTATTCAGGCTGTGACACTGAACATGTGTGTGAATTTTGGTCCGGATCGAACATTGTACATGCCATCAGTCAAGGATTTCATTTTTCAGAAAAAACTGTGAACTTTGGCGACTTCCCCTGGCCACGCCCATTGAGATAATAAAAGAATTCCTTTTATTTATCAATGTGTCTTGTACACACAAAACAAATTTGAAGATGATCGGAAAAAGACTGTGACTGTAGTTTGATGAAATATATTCCTAAAAAATTGCAAAAATCTGACGTTTAAGTCCAATTTCTGGACTTCTTGTTTGGAATTCACCATGATCCAAAGAAACTCTTTTTTTTTTTTTTAAGGTCATGGCATGTTTGTCATGCACAGCAAATTTCAGGCCGATAGCTCAAAGTAGCCTGAGGGGCTGTATTTTAAACTCACTATGGGGCGCTGTGGAGCAGGTATTATCACGCAACCATAAAATGTTTTGACTGAATTTTGTGGCTAGGTGCGTACGTGTTTATCTCAAGCAGAAGGCATGTAATTTGGGGTTAAAGGCGCTAAAAGAATAATAATGCTAAACACAAAGGTTTCATTAGGGTCCTTCGCCACCCCTGTGGTTGGAGGGATCGGGCCCTGTATATTTAAAAGAGCGTTGTTTGTTGCAGATCTATGTTTAGTCTGTG
This sequence comes from Labroides dimidiatus, assembly GCA_030710495.1. Lineage (NCBI taxonomy): Eukaryota > Metazoa > Chordata > Actinopteri > Labriformes > Labridae > Labroides > Labroides dimidiatus. The sequence goes on from CM061143.1 coordinate 6,058,010, forward strand.
ATATAAAAAAGGAAAATAGTCTAGACCACTGTACTCAAAGTACTCAACTCCAGTACACAAAGTCTGTGTAAAAAAAAAAAAAAAAAAAAACAGCCATTTTCTTCTAAACACATTAAATAAGTCACAAATGTATTTCCTTACTGTCTACCACTGGTCTAGACTAGAGCTGCTCGATGTTGGAAAAAAAACATTGCAATATTTTTGTTTCCTGCGATATATTTTTTTTAAGTTTACTCTTTCACTCTGTTCAGCTGAATTCTCCCTGAAGTGATGATAACAGACTCTCACCTAATTGCCCCTGTCTCTCTAGTCCTCATGGAAGACTGCCGAGAAAAAGTGACATTCAACATCTTTCCGAAATATTTCAGCCAATTCACATTAAAAATAAATAAATAAATTTATAAAGATAAAAAAAGAAAGGTGGGAAAATGCTTCTGTAATATTATTATTTATTTATTTATTTTATTTTTTGCAAAAGTTGAACTCAGTCTCAATATCTGTAAACTTAGCGTTGAGGCAGTTAACAGGGTCAAATCGTTTGTCTTCAAAACTACCACACAAAGCGGTAGATGATGTCACTGAGACTACATCCATGTTGCTTCGTGCACATCTCGCTCCTGGAAGGTGATGACCTTCCTGCACTGTTAAGCGTGCAGTGACACTGCATGAAAACAGAGCAGCTGCAGCACCTATGGATCATACTATATTGGAGGAAATGACACCTTAACCTTAAAGAAACTGCTCCTATTTTAGTCCTAAAGCTGTGACAGAATGTGACTGTACTGTCGACTCAAAATGAAATTAAATTTTCATTGCCTGGTGAGATGAAAACAGAAATGTAATTGATGTGAGTGAAGAAAAAAAATGATTGGAACATCATCATTTATTTTATATTAATGTAATGCATTAACATACCGAGGCACTATTTCACAGTCGGTGTACATGGCCCTATTACTCGGTTAAATTGGTTAATGTTAAGGCGACGTGACGGGCATTAAAATATGGACCACATAGACCGAAGCGACTGCACTCCTGAATACAGACCGTGAAGTTTATTCTCTGCCATGATAACAGAGCAGTGTTGCTGGAGCCTTTTTGGGGATAGGGGCTTTCCTTCTGACATCCCTAATTTAGATGCATCCCTTCTGGCTTTTGGTGGATGAAAGAGGAGCATGTCATCTGTCTCCCTTTTTAACTCCAGCGCTGCATGTACTATATTTTGTCGACTCATGGCCCAGGGTTAAATGTGAGTGGAATCAGCGAGTTGTGTACCCAACATAATGCAAACCTTAGGGACCCCGGCTGAACACCAAGCCCAGGAAATGCATCAACAGATTCTGATGCGGAAACTCCCAAGGGGTGAAGTGGAATTATATTGCTAGTGAACAGTACACCAGCCAGCTACTGCTGCTGCTGCTGCTGCTGGGCCAACAAGGAGACATGTGCAAACCAATAGGGACTATATGCCAGTTTGCTCAAGCAAGATAAGATAAAGAAGATACAAATATTGTATCAAACACAACAGTTTGCTTTCCTGGGCCTAGTTATCTGTGTACTGTTGAAGTAAACCAGACTTTTACTTTGCAAAAGATATATCCGGGGTTTTAGATCTGACAATCTGCAACTCAAAGAAGGACGTTGTATTTAACATTTAAGAACATTTAAGCGATCTGTTGTCTGCAGCTGATTACTCAAAGCTGCAGATGATGACTGTCAGCAATGGCGGTTAAGTCTGACCTCAGCTGACCTCTTTCTTTAGCTGCCCAAGCTGTTGATGATCGACTTTCAGCTCAGATGTTGAGCTCCAGAGGGAGTGGAGTTCCTGGCTTACGCCACAGATCCTTCATTCATCTTTGCAGTAATAGCTTTGGAACAAACAAAGAGTACTGCAGCTAAGATGGCCTGTGCAGAGGCGCCACACGCCAGCAGGCTGGGCAGGCAAGTGTTTGGGTCCTGAGCCAGAACAGGGGCCCCTGAAAGCAGACTAGAAATATATATGTATTAAAAACGTTTTACTTTCATATTTTTTGTTATAGGTTATTTCTTAAGGCTGATGGACACTAGTTGGAGGGGATTTTTGCCAAGGGCCCTAAGGGACTCTAGAACCACCTCTGAGCCTATGTATGCTAACTGGTACACTAAATAGCAAAGCGTTTTTTAGCCAATGCTTTTGTGACTACTTTGAGCTGTTTCCAGCATGTCCAAGGTTTTGAATTTAGTTCATCACAAATTCAGCCTCTGTGAAGGACCTGCAGCCTCTCAGTTCCAAAGCAGTGATCAGAGATGGCGGGGAAACTATTACAACTAGAGGGGGTTGCTCCCATTTCCTTGCACCAAGTACTGGCTGTTGAAATGCTGAGCCCTAACCCTAAAGGCCCATTTATGCTTAACGTTAAATACGGACACGATTATTTATTTCATCTGTATTTCTGCACATTTCAATTAAGCTATTGGCTGGAGACCAAACAGAGCAGTACCACCAGAAACCATGGGGGCAGTGTTGCTCTTACGACCTGATGGTTAGACACAAGAAGAAATAACAATGGCCGGACTTGACGAGTTGGTGAGGAACTAGCTGCTTTGTTTTTCTTTTATGCAAGAGGTACATCAGTTGCCATGTTTGTTTTTGAGTTTGTTGATGTCAAAAACTTTTGACTCTGGTCTGCCCCCTGGTGGATGTATTGGTTAACAGCAATGCAACATAAAAGACGAATGGAAGTATGTGAGCAGTGATGGTTACGTCACTTGAAACGGACGTTTACATTCTCGTACGTAAAGGGATTATAAATGGGCCTGAACTCTAACTGCACCAGTAATGTTTATAACCTCGGAACCCATTATGACATCATCAATTGTGTGTTTTCCATGGTGATTGGGAGCAGAACTAAACTCTAGTGATGCACACCAGACTTATTTATAAACTCTGTTCAAAACCTTTATCCTTATCCCTTATGATGTCATCAGCTGTGTGGTTCCCATGGTGACAGATAATCTCCATCCATTTTTAATGGGCAAAACATTTTTAGAAAATGCTGAATACCTTAAAAAGCACAAGGGTTAGTAACATGAAAATCACATGCTGCCTTCTCCTGAACATGCTAAAGAGTTTGAAAATCGAAACGGTAAAAATCAGTGAAAAATTGTTGGAGAAGTAGCGAGCCAAAAAACGTATGGAAGAGAAGTTGGATTTCTATATGTTGTGCTCAGTATTTCAACATCATGAGGAACTGTTATGATTGGCTGCCTGAATGTTGTCTGAGGGTTGAGGGTGTAGGCTGGTGTCAATAGGTGCACCTGTAGAAAAACACCAAAACAAACATGCCAAGAGGTCCAGATGAGTCAGTAACAGTAAACTACATTTTTGATCTGGAATCCAGGGGCGAGTCCTTTATCAAGCATGCTGACGCGAACCACTCCTGTCACTGCCACAGCAAAGTTAAATCTGCTTGGAGAAGCTTTTTTACCTGCAGAAAAAACAGGCTTTTATGCTCTCATGTTCTCTGGGTTGGTATCCTGGAGGCTGACCAAAGCAAGTGTCTATAGGTGATGAAAAATGTGTTTATTCAGGGGGCCAGATTTCTGCCTTGTCCTCTGATTATGACTCATGGAGAGTCAACAAGCAGTTCAGTGCTTTAAAGCTCTTGTGAGAAACTTTCAGTCGGAGAAGATTTAAATTTCCCCTGCTGGTGATAAGTAGAATTATTTGTTTTTACCTGTAATGTTAAATGTACACAAGAATAACAGTTTCTGCAGCTTGCACCTAATAAATTTCCCTGACATGAACTTGACAGAAATGGTTTCAGGCTTTCATAACAAATTTATAAATGATCCTTCTTGTTGCTGATAGTCTGGTTTGCTTTGTTGGTCATATAGAAGCTTCACTACTTATCTCTGTCTGTTGCATTGGCAGCTAAAAACAGCTCATTGGAGCTTGAATGAGATTCTAAACCTTGATATGTAGATTTACAAATTTCCAAGACCACGGAGGCTTTCAACTGAAAAAAGACATACAGGGCTTAAAAGCAGGGTTGGTAGTCACAGTAAACTAGCATGAATTTGAATGTAGCATCTCCTCAGGACTCTGTTTAGCCCCCGCCCTCCCACACTTGGAGCTCCTCCAAAACGATGCACCCGCTCAGCTGATTCGCGATCATATGATTGTGACTGATTCAAAACCACAGACTCAAACTGGTCCTCAGCTCATTGTTTTTGTTTGCTCTACGTTAGCAGTAATCAGGGTATATGAAGTTTTCATGCCATTCTCCAGCGCACTTGGATCCCTCTTGGTTTTACCCATTGAATTAGGGCTAATGCACGCTGGTGAAAGGTACGTGCAGGAGGCGGGCAGAACAGCAGGATAGGATTTGATTGGTTTAACAAATTGGCTGCCATACACTAGGATTGGTGGGTGTTTTCCCAGGTTTACTCCTGCTGTAGACAGCGGATATTTTTGGCTGTATTTTAAGAACACATCATGCATCGATTGCAATCGGGACACAAAGATCATTTTAACCAAAATAACAAAAAATGTATCTAAATCTGATTACCAACCCTGGCTTTAACCCAATCTACAACCTGTCTTAACCCTTCTTTGTCTCTTTTTAGAAATCCAGTTCTTAGGTTTGATCACAGACTTACTCATCATGCTGCTGCTGTTGAAGGTTGCTGAGGCATGCTTTTCTCTCTGCCCCCTAAATATGACACAATCTCTTCCTTCCAGCCAGTCTGAGGAGGTGAAATGGAAATGTGCTGCACTTGTGTCTCCATAATAAAGTGCTTAGAGGCAGTGGATTTTTAGCCCAGGAAGGGAAGTGTAGTCGGGTATTACATAAGTGCTAACTACAAATGTAACCTTTCCAACTCCCTGCTCTCTCGTTCTCTCTCCATCCCTCTGTCTTTCTCATTCAATCCCTCCTTAATCTCTCAATCATCAGGTATTATCATGACGGCGGTGGCAGATTTGGACCGTGAGACACAGGATCGTTATGAGTTAGTCGTCAAGGCAACAGACATGGCAGGACAACTGGGCGGTCTCTCCGGCTCCACCACGGTGACCATAGTGATCACGGACGTTAACGACAACCCGCCACGCTTCCCTCAGAGTGAGTGTCTGATGCACGTTATATTTCCTTAGACAGAGACGGAGACGGTGTCACACGGGAGGAAATGATGAGAGAGTCAAAGATGACTGAGAGGGAGAGAGAAAAAGGTGAGTTTTGAAAGAGGTGAAAAACCGCGGGGCAAGTGTAGGCCTTGAATTATAATATACTTTGCAACCTGAACGATGCATACACCAAAAAAAAACAAAAAAAAAACAATCAGCCACCGTAGTAAATGGCTGACTTGTGTTGTAAAGAAAATCACCTCACTTGAATTTATGGGCCTATCAAACCTTCAGCTCATAACAAAAGAGTCTATCAAATATGGAGAAGTGATGCGTTCCACTGCTCGTTTGATCACTCCAGGAAGGCAGGGCTCAAGAGGGGACTAAATCGATACTCTTGATCGTTCCCTCATGGTAATGTTATTGATTTATGATGGTGAGGTGGTTTGGGGGATAAATTGTTTTGAGGTGCACACACATGCAACAGACAATCTGTCTGACTCATTGGCTGGATGGACAAAATTAATTTGGTCACTTTGCCAATTGGTTAGTAAGTTCTTTTTTTGAACCCTCACCAATGCCATATCGTCCTTTTGGATCTCTCAGTGTCCATATTTGTCAGTCATGTTTGATATTTGTTGCTGTGATTTTCTCCTGGGGAACAGGCTGCGATGCATTATTGTTTTCATTAAGTATTTATTGTTTAACTATCGATTTTCATCTAAATGCGACAGAAAGTTCCCAAAAGTGTTGCTGAAGGAAAACTCAAAGCTAGTGTTTGAAACAATCAACTCCAGCTGAACAAATCCATAACCAACCAACCAATTTTATTTATAAAGCACTTTAAAGCAACCACAGCTGAAAACAAATGCTAAACTGAGAGCGAAAGTTAAAAAAAAGATAAAAACAGAAAAGAAAAATAGACGCATAAAGAATAAAAAAGAAAAAAAGAAATAAAAGCATCAGACAGAGGAACTAAGTCTTACTCAGGTTAAAAGCCAAAGAATAAAAATGGTTCTTAAAACGAGTTTTGAAAGGTGACTGTGCAATGACCTGCCCTTACACATTACAGAGGCACCTTCACTATCTATCTATCTATCTATCTATCTATCTATCTATCTATCTATCTATCTATCTATCTATCTATATATATATATATATATATATATATATATATATATATATATATATATATATATAAATATATATGTATACTGATGTATTTTTTCAAAGTTCAAGCAGTGAACTTATTCTTCAGTTTTGAAAGTGTCAGTTTTATTTTATTTTTTTTAAATGATCAAAACTTGGCCCTGATTTAACGCCATACTTTTGATGTGGTTTAATAGTTATGTTGCTGAATTGTTTCTGGCACTAGACGAAACACTTCTCATTAACAAAGTGTCACATCTCTTGCGTAAAAGCATGGAGTATCTCTCCAAAGACTGTCATTTATGACAGCACTGTAAGGCCTCATGTCGCCATGGATGAAAAAAAAAAAGCAGCAGATGGTTTATCATCGTTCCTCTGGAGTGTTCAATCACTGCTTGCATTTCCTTGCAGCATATACTGAATGTTGATATGCTGAGCCCTAACCTTAACCCTAACCACACCAGTCTTATTTATGACCTCTGAACCCCTTATGACATCATCAGCTTTGTGTTTTTCATAGTAATGGGGAGCAGAAATAAACTCTAGTGACATGCACCAGTTCTATTTATAACCTCCATTTGGAACCCTAACCCCCCCCTTATGACATCATCAGCCGTGTGATCTAATGACATCATCCGCTATGTGGTTTCTGTGGTGACGGATCACTTCCATTCATTTTAATGGGCCAAAAAATGAGAAAATGCTGAGTATTTAAAAAAAAAAAAGGTAAGGGTTGGATGTGTGGAAAGTACAACCAGACTTCTTCTTAACATGCTGAATCTTTTTAAATTTCAATGGAGAAAATCAGTGAAAAAAAACAAAACATACAGAATAATAAGAAAAAAGCTTTTTGAGGTCAGATTTCTTTATCTTGAAATTCTTTGCTCAGCATTGCAATATAATTATTTGAAAGCTCAGAATAAATTTCAAAATAAAAGCCCATGTTAAGGATCTAGATGTAGATATGCATATGTTTGGGCTTTTCATTAAACCGGTGGATCATTGTTGAACAAATGAATGTGTTGTTCTAGATTGCTGGAACGTTCCAGCCCTTGTGGCAAGATTTATCAGGGAAAAAGCACTTTCCAGGCTCCATTTTGTTCTAAGTATTTATTGTGTCCTATTTTCCGGGTTCAACCACAAACCTATTACTTCAGTTACAGCTGGAGGGACACCGTCTGACAGCCTGGTTGATTATATTTGATATGTCCCCACACATCTTTTCTCATTCCTGTATAAATCCCTTTTTCATCTCAGTAAATCATATTTATCTAGTGTGAGAGATAAACCCTGCAGGATTATAAAGTCTCAGCCGTATGGCACAGGGAATAGAGTTTGAAAATCAGCTTCATAAATAAGATGCAAAGAAAGATGACAAACTGTTAATGTAAGGACTCCTCCTGGGAGCTATAAACTTTTATCTCCTAACTTTTATCTTTTTATCCTGAACATTATGAACTCTGGCAGAGCTTATACGTTTTATTCCGTCTGTTCAGTCATTCGAAATACAGCCTTTAGTTTAGGATTGAATGTGTGAGAGGAAGTTAATTAAAGTGCATAGATAGTTGATTTTGCACGTCACTAACTTGATTAAATACATCCTTTGAGTTTAGTTAATAAAATTCTACATCAGCAGTGATTACAAAACATTTAAATCTTCTTATTCTTCATTAGAATATAAAGTGAATCTTATACAAATCTCAATTCTGCTTTGCATGCAAGTAGGGCTAGCATGGTATGTACTCCATATATTTTTGATTATGCATAAAGCTAACTTGATATGACTCACTTTTTGCTGTTGCAGTTTTTCATTTTCACAATGCCAATTAAGCTTTAATTTTACACCTTATTAGTCTTCTTTTTCTTAATCAGAATACAAAGTGAACCCAACACAGATTGTTTTTTATGATCAGCATGCAAGTAGAGCTGCTACTGCTTCACTACCAACATGTTTTTGTTTTTGTTTTTTTTGTTTGTTTGTTTGTTTTTATTTTTAGATGGAGCAAATTGTTGGGTTTGACAAAGAGTAACTCATTGGCTGCCAGTTGTTTTAGAACACATGTGTCAAACTCAAGGCCCGCGGGCCAAATATGGCCCGCCACGTAATTTTATGTGGCCCGTGAGAGCTTAAAAGGTTTGAGTGTTTAAAAATCAATAGGTCAAAAGTGTGCTTTGACCAAAAACTACATTTCCCCCAATGCCTGTCGACTATGATACCCGCGATTTGACGGCTCACCGCCACTACACAGCAGTGTTTCTACATCAATGCCAACGAGTGGAATTGAGAAATAAATAATGATCCCAAAATGTCCAAGAAGAGAAAAGTTGATAAAGATGGAAGACTGTTTCAAGAAAGATGGGAAGGCGAATACAAGGAGAAAGACCGGTATGTCTTTTGTGTTACGAGGCGTTGTCTGTTGTCAAAGAGTACAATCTGTGGTGGCATTTTGACACCAAACACGGAGCTAAGTACGCAAAGCTAGCCTTCAAGAAAAGCAACAAATTGCCCAAGAATTAAAAGGCAAACTGCGGTTGCAGCAGAGCGTGTTTTCGAAAGCCACAGCCCAAAATAAGGAGTATTACGTTTATTTCACATTACATTCGATTACATTTACTTACATTTATAAGTTACATCCGGCCCTTTGAGGACAGCCATTAGGCTGATGTGGCCCTCGGTGAAAATGAGTTTGACACCCCTGTTTTAGAACATTCAAATGATCTTATAGGACCTACAGAATATTTTGTTTTTTGACCATGTAAAAACTGAAATTACCAAAAACGATTTGTTTCTACCTTTCTTTAGTAATCTGCAGTAGAATATAGATTCGTTTCACCAAAAACACCAGTTTTTGACCAAAAAACAAAAAAATGAGCTTTGATTAGTTTGTAGCGCTCCTCTCCAAAGCTCCGTCCTTTGATCCTCTCCACGATCGTAACACTCTCTCTCCAAACTACCATGATACATACTCTGAGTGTGAGCTGCCTGAACTTGGGCTTGATGATGTCATCATCTGAGATGAATTGCGGTTTGCGCCTGTTTTCAAGCTGCTGGCTAGCACAAAATGGAAAAGGTTTTTGACAGGAAAAAGACCAAAGAAGCAGTCCAACAGCCCTGCTGTGGAGGATTCTGCTTCACATAAGGGAAGGTCGAACAGATTCAAAAAAACACCCTAAGAACTCATGGCCAACTAACATTCCAAAATATGAGACAGCATTCATTAAGTATGGCTTCACAGCCATACAGAAAAATGGCCATGATTGCCCGGAATGCGTCCTATGTCTGAAGACCCTCTCAACGAGTGTTTAAAACCTTCAAACTTTAGCGTCACTCGATACAAAAACACTTGACAGAGACAGAAAAACAGACTTCTTTAGACATAAGGAAGAGCATTTGGTCAGGAAATCTGTTGAATTCACACAGCAAGCTACCTTGCCCGCATACCACGCACCAAAATAGTTAAAAAAAACAAAATCTATTGGTTTGCCAATGGGGTCCCCAGCCAGAAGCTAAAGCTGTTTGGGGGCCTTGGCATGGTAAAGTTCGAACGCTGTTTTATTCTCACTGGGTCAAGTTGCCTTTGATTTTAAATGAATTGAACATTTATTCAAATAAAATTGCAACTAGATTTGCATCTTTTTGCCACTTGTAGAAATTTTAGTGCAAAGAAAATCTAAAAACATTGCAACATTTATTGCAATTTTTTAAAAGCTGCTGCAAAATCAGTGATTTGGGCCAATTGCTGATGAGTGAATTACTTTGTACATTCTCCTTGATGTAAATCAAAGGATCAGTGACATCACTTCCTGATATATTCTGTATTTGCTGCTTATTAATCACAATTCCCAACCTGCTTTTCCCCTCTCTGTTCTTCATCTTTGTTACTCTCTCATTTCTGACCTCTCTCACTGATCTTCTTTGAACTCCTCCACGTACTTCTTGACTTTGTTTTTCACCCACCTCTGTTTTTTGTCTCTCCTTTTCCCTTTGTTGTGTTTTCTATGCCGAAGCAACATTTTTCTTTAGTTCTTTGTCACTTCCTCCAACCTAACTCCTCTGTCTGTCTCCTTTTTGTTTCCCGTTCATATTATTTCTGCATCCGGCCCCAGAAATGTACCAGTTCTCCGTGTCGGAGGGGGCAGCCGTCGGGACGCCGGTTGGACGCGTCATTGCCACGGATGCAGACATGGGGGACAACA